>CP136067.1:135311264-135524771 GCA_032622095.1 Siphonodentalium dalli | reverse complement strand
CAATAGAATTGCGCTGTGTTATGTAAACAGAAGCAAAACTTCTGTAACAAGAGCAGGTTCTTGTTTACGTACACAATCGTACGTCTTGACGACAATATACTATTTATGCACTGATTATGATTGGCATATAAGCAAAACTATATATATTTTAATATTCCTTCTGTTGATGGCGATTTGAACACATATGAATATTTCCGCACTGAACGCCACCCATGCCTTTAACAAGGTTGACCACCGGTATAGGCTCCTGCGAATCACGATGTTTTCGTCATAGCGATTATATAGAAAACATGACGAACAATTCATCATGGCCCTACACAGTAATATTTTGGCTGATTATACTGGAGAATTAAATTGATAAATGAAATCAGACTAGATGGAGGTACATTTGTCCTGTGAAAACTAAAAAGAAAATAATTTTTAAAAATTAACCCTTTACCCAACAGAAGGGCCCTGTGCCAATGCATTATCTTATATATGCGAGTCGACCATAGGTCGCCTCGCATATATAAGAGAATGCATTGGCTTAACACATTAAAAATTATAAAATTGTTAAAGAATGTAAGAAAAAATGGTAAAAAGTGTTAAAAAAAAGATTTTTTTTAGGCCAATGCATTCTCTTATATATGCGAGGCAACCTATGGTCGACTCGCATATATAAGAGAATGCATTGGCACAGGGCATAACTGTAGCTATCACAATGTGGTCAAGGAGCCGGTTCCAATGATATCCATATTTGTATGGTTCTATTGAGACAGACCGAAGATATGTTAGGCTGTTGAAGCTTTATTTGGCCGGTTTTGGCCGGTTTGTTGGGTAAAGGGTTAAAACGTGATGTTTATCACATGGCATCGATCATAAATGTACATCGGTGCATGTGGAGTAATCCAATGTGTTCCACGTGAGCTCCAGTTCAAAGGGAAGTATTCAATTTCCAGATGTATATCTGGTGGTACTTGTCAGAAATCATTCAATAATCATTGCGATTGTGAGTGTTGTAACATTTAACCCTTTGAGTGCCAGGGGCCGATCTAATCGGCCCTAAACCTACACAATAAGTCTGTTAAAGAATATAATAAAATATATTAAAATTGTAAAAAATTGTGAAAAAAAAAATGAAAAAAAAAATTGTTAGGCCAATGCATTCTCTTATATATGCGAGGCGACCTATGGTCGACTCGCATATATAAGAGAATGCATTGGCACAGGGTATATGGGTTGATACAAAAATCGGACCTGGCACTCAAAGGGTTAAAGACGTCATTTGCATCCTGTTTTGGGATGGTCAGTAAGGATATTATTATGCAACAAATAATTCTATTGAAAAAGTTACAAAATAACAATGCTTCTGAAAGGATTATCTTGCACGGAATGATGACTATCGGGTGGTGACACAACTGTGAGAAACCTAAATCCGCTCAGTTACAACTTACTCAATACAGTGAGTACACTGACCAAGAGGTCAAGGGTCTAGGAGTCTCGAATGGCGTTTACCATAATGATTGCTACATAGTTATGCGGTTATCGTGATCTCCATTCTGTGTGTGTTAAACGAGATATATCCAAGTTTTGAGGACTTATTCGATAATATTTCAGAAAAGTTCGCAGGAGTCTCCCGGTGTGGGAGGGTACAATAATTTATCGAATCTTTGTGAACATTTCGAATCAAATCGAACTTGATAAATATGGGAATAACACACAGAACGTAACACAAACACAACGTAAAATATTGTTGACCTAATCACTAAAAGCGGTCAGGGCATGCTTTTCAAAGTTCAGCTGAATTGCGTCTGAAGCCAGTTATATGATTAATATCGATCACGTTATTGTTGCTAAGTAAGCATCCTGGAAATCTTATATTGGGCTGACTTAATGTGCTGCGTGGACTATAATCTCAAATTCTCGCCAAATTTTAAGATATAAGAATACACACTGATACACACAGCTTTTTTATGGGAATAAATCAAAATGCTATGAAAATTTAAGAAATGAATGTAGTGGGTGTGTGTTATTGGGGGATACAGCGCTGTGGTTGTTGGGCGCACATTTGAATTGTGTTTCAGTGTAATTATTGATGCATGTAAAATTGTAGTGCTAACACCAGTAATGGGTATTAAAGGCACGGGTGTTCATTGCAGAAATATTCATATTTGTTCAAATCGCCATCAACAGAAGACATATTAAAATATATATAGTTTTGTTCATATTCCAAACATAATCAGCACGTAAATAGTATATTGTCGTCCAGAGCCTGTTCGTGTTACAGAAGTTGTGCTTCTGTTTACATAACTCAGCGCAATTATATTGGTTAACCACACAAAAATGATATAAACGCTCTTTATTATTTCCATATCAGGAAAACAGTAACAAATAACGCTCTTTATGTTTACCATATCCGGATCTAAACAAAAGTCAGGTAACATAACGTTTTTTTGCTTTTGTTTACACAACAAAGGGAAAACAATTGACAATAACATACTGTTTATGCCATATTTCTGATTGGTATAAAAAAAAAGCTGTCTATATTTTACTATTCTTTCTGTTTATGGCGGAGGTGAATATTTTAACAGCATACCCACGGCCAACGCTGCCTGTATCTTTAACCCTTTCCGAATAATATACTAATATTGAAATAACCCTTCTGGCTATGGTCGAATAACACACCAATAGTTTGGTATAAACTACATGTACCATAAAATAGGGTGACTTTGGACAGTGAGGTGACTTCGGACAGTATGAATCACTAAAGGTACAAACATATAAAGCTTTCTTATGACACATGCTTTTATAAATCCGCTTGTGTTTTACTTATCAACCAACCCTGACCTTCATGTTAAATGTTGTTTGAGCTCGAATACATTTGAGATATTATCAGGAATGCTCTTTAATGCAGTTGAAAGTTCTTCTCGGTTTGTTAATGTACGTCAAAACTTTATACGCCCTGATAATAGCATTGAATTACATATTGAAACCAAATCATGACCGATAAACATGAATGTTCAATTATGTGGTTTAGAATGAGATATATAAACAAAACTCAACCTTTTTGATTTGTCATATTGGAAACACCCTTGTGTGGGCCCTACAAATTCCTTTGTGGTGATTTCGGACACTAGCCCAGGGAAGGCATCTTCCGCCACGACTGCTAATAAAACTAAAGAAAGTACAGTAATGTCCTATATAATCGACTCCTTAACCACAGCAGAATTATCGGTAATTTTTCAGGATTTAGTCGGAAATATGGCTTGTTGCCATTCATCGGCAAGCTCTCACTAGAGAGCTTTCCGATGAATGGCAACAAGCCATATTTCCGACTAAATCCTGAAAAATTACCCATAATTCTGCTGTGGTTGAGGAGTCGATTATTTAGGGCAGTACTGTATACAATCTTTATCATTCTTAAACCCACAATAGAGATGATGTGATATTTGTTTTTGTTACCCCTTAGGTGGTGTCCGAAATCACCCCCATCAACAGTGTGAATATGAAGTACATGGGAATAGGGTGGCTCTCTTCATTAAATCTTATGTCATAACGAAATATGTGTAGGCCCTACATATGTGAAGAGTGTATAGGTCGGAATATTTCCTATCAATATACTGCATAATTTCCACACATTTATTCACACATAACTGACCAAAGCATGTGAATATCACCATGTCAGCATATCCCTGCATCCTGAAATGGGTCCTGAATTTTAGGTTACCGTTGCATTTGCATTCCTGTTAATTTCAATGTAGGCCTTCTGCATGGGTTATGACATACTTAATTCTTCACACACTGACGGTATAGACGGATGATTTTCCACATGCAGTTGAAATTTTTTTTAACCGCAGCAAAAATTAAGGTACGATCTGTTAGAATTGCGAGTTGGTGCATCTCAGTGGCAGGGTATACCTATATATATAAGTATAGCTATAATAGCGACTGGGCAGCTATACTAATCGCCTATGCTTTATTAGTGAAACATTTTGACTTAACCCTTTACCCAACAAAACGGCCAAAACCGGCCAAATAAAGCTTCAACAGCCTAAAATATCTTCGGTCTGTCTCAATAGAACCATACAAATATGAATATCATTGGAACCGGCTCCTTGACCACATTGTGATAGTTACAGTTATGCCCTGTGCCAATGCATTCTCTTATATATGCGAGTCGACCATAGGTCGCCTCGCATATATAAGAGAATGCAATTGGCCTAAAAAAAATCTTTTTTTAACACTTTTTACCATTTTTTCTTACATTCTTTAACAATTTTATAATTTTTAATGTGTTAAGCCAATGCATTCTCTTATATATGCGAGGCGACCTATGGTCGACTCGCATATATAAGAGAATGCATTGGCACAGGGCCCTTCTGTTGGGTAAAGGGTTAAAAAAAAAATCATAATCCACATGCTTTTAGTCTGGTTCCTCTGTATAGTTTATAATCCACATGCTTTTAGTCTGGTTCCTCTGTATAGTTTGGAGTTCAATTTCAAGTTCTATATAAGTGTCCGAATTCACCCCAACCCAGACAAGTAGTTCTAAATACGGACATAGCTGGAGGTTCTCAGATGAGCATGCAGGGCTCTTCATCTTGAAATTTATAATTGCACACCACTAACAAACGTCCAACCCCTTACCCCTTTTTAAACAAGACGACCAGACCACAGTACTAAGTTCACAAAATTCCTTTTGCACATTCATCTTTTACAACTGGTACCGGTACTTGAAGCTCTCAAACTTGAGAATTTCCAACCTGACATCCCCCATAAAGTTAAAATTTGTGGCCATTTCGGTCCAACAGTTTAACCTGAACTTGTACTTAACCCTTTACCCAACAAAACGGCCAAAAACGCCCAAATAAAGCTTCAACAGCCTAAAATATCATCGGTCTGTCTCAATAACACCATACAAATATGGATATCATTGGAACCAGTTCATTGACCACATTGTGATGGTTACAGTTATGCCCTGTGCCAATGCATTCTCTTATATATGCGAGTCGACCATAGGTCGCCTCGCATATATAAGAGAATGCATTGGCCTAAAAAAAAACTTTTTTTAACACTTTTTACCATTTTTTCTTACTTTCTTTAACAATTTTATAATTTTTTCTTACATTTTTTAACAATTTTTATAATATTTTTCTACATTCTTTGACAATTTTTCATTTTTAAGTAATGGTTAGAGCACAAGAATAGTTCTTTACCAGAATAAATCGAGTCGGAGACGAGATTTATTCTGGTAAAGAACTATTCGCGTGCTCTGACCGACTTAGAGCACAATTGACCGCACATAATGCGATCATCTCGAAATGCGAAATTGATCGTGCGTTGAACACGACGTACAATCCGTGCGCTGGCCGAGATGAACGCAATTACCCGTTAGCCACACCAATCATCGTGATTACCCATGCAGTGATCGCCGTTGAATGTGAATAAATATGTCCGAAACGACACGGATTAACGTGTGACCCGTTTTCACAAACCAAGTCACTCGCAGATGTGTTTGGAAAGTCAAATGTGGAAGTCGCATGATTGTGTCTTACTATTATTAAATACATTGTATAAGTGGATCATAAATTCCGAAGAAGTCTGTCTGCCAGAATGATGACATGGAATTTGACCTGTAACCAACAACCAACTACTTTTGCCAAAGGTAATGCTTTTCAAGAAACTGTTTCGAAATTACTACCATAATAGTCCATTGGTTCCTCCAGATTCTCCAGATACAAGTTCTGTTGTTAGTTATATCGGATATGTGGAGCGCTATATTGTGAAGTAGTGATTCTGTTGGATCATTGGATCTATCACTATATTTAGTGGTTCTAAATGTAAATGTTAATTCGTTTAGTTTCATCGTTGGATTAGTGGTCCTGAGAATATTTTCGGAACTGGATTAGTTTTGTGGAATAATTATAATAAATGTAATTATGCTACCAGTTAATAAATAATTCAACCAATGCATATGTTACTATTGCCACCCCCGCCCCCCGTTCGCCCTGTTGATGTATTATATATATAGATATTGTAATTTTGGTAAATCACACCCAATTCCCAAGGCTGGCAAACTAATATTTCAGTGATATCCCATTGTTCGACACGCGCCACTCTTAACAAACAAATCGCGCGGTCGTTTCAATGTAGCTTCAGTTATTATACAAGAGGACATGCATCCCCCACCCGCACTCCCCTTATACGCCGTCCCTATATATGTGCCTGCTTAGTATATTAGAGGTGCATAAATAGTAACGGCGTATAATGGCAGTGTGTTTGGGGGAAGCAGAGCGCTGTTCGTGCCCCTGTGGCCTCTGGTAATTGAAGCTACTTCGAAGCGCCCGTGCTATTTGTCTGTTGTGAGTTGCGTGTGCCTAACAATGGGGTAATCATTGAACTATTCCTTCGCCAGCCTTGGGAATCGGTGTGCTTTACCAAAAATCAGGGAACGATTGCAACAATGGGATTGTGCTCTAATATGTGTTAAGCCAATGCATTCTCTTATATATGCGAGGCGACCTATGGTCGACTCGCATATATAAGAGAATGCATTGGCACAGGGCCGTTCTGTTGGGTAAAGGGTTAAGTAGGAACATATTGATTGTTGGTTTAAAAACATACTACATTGTAGATGGAAAATCATATCAAACTATGAGAACAATTCTAACCTATTTTTTCTGTGAAAATCTAATCTACAACAATGTTTTATCAGGCATAAAATTTTCAACTGTTGAAAATTTGATCAAAGTAGGGGATCAAAACTCCACCCGCTCTACACTCCCTCCCCAGTGCCTCAAACAGCATAGTTACAGGTACGGTGGGTGGGGAGAGTTAAATCTCTTAGTGTTGCCCCTATTTGAACAAATGTGAATCCCCATCTATGAGCTACATTCATCTTGTAATTTCAAAGGGTAGATTTAAGAGTTGAAGTGAATTGATTTCCCTCAAAGGTTTCCTAAAAAATGATCCCATTTGAACAAATCTGAACCTGGTCACCCAAGGACCTCCATCTATATCTATATTTGCGAATGTCTGTCTGTCTGTCTGTGTTCTATAGAAATTCACAGGGGACCATCTAGATGATACCAAAGGAGTAACTTTTTACGAGAAAGATAATGGTCGGGGTTAAAATTTTCTAAAGTGACGCCGTTGTTGTCAGGGGCAGAAAAGGGGGAGGGGCAGAAAAAACAATTGTCGGCGATTGCCACGAAACTTATTTATAATCATCCCCATAATATGAGGAATCTAATGGTGTGTTTTAAATATGGCAAAAGTCGCGCCGTTCGCGTCAGGGGTGCCCGGAAGGGGGAGGGGCAGAAAAAAAATTGTCGGCGATTGCCACGAAACTTACATATAATCATCCCCATGATATGAAGAATCCAACGGTGTGGTTTAAATATGTCAAAAGTGGCGTCGTTCAAGTCAGATTTGCACGAAAGGGGAGAGGGGCACCAAAATTGATAAAACTAATTTTAGCACCGATTTCCACCAAATTGATATATATTCCTCTTCATGATACAAGGAATCTAATTGTGCGATTTAACAACGCCAAATTGTTGTCGTTTGGATGAAAGATTGGGAGGGGGTGGGCACTAAATTTGATAATAATTGGTTTAGTCGCCGATTGCCACCACACTTATACAAAAGCATCCCCATGGTATGAGGAGTCTAATGGTGTGGCTTATATCTGTCAAGTGTGGCCTCATTCGAGTCAGGGGTGTATTGAAAGGGATAGGGGCACCAAAATTGATGCACAATGTTTTTGGCGCCAATTTCCACCAAATTGATACACGTTCTTATCCATGATACAAGGATCTGATCGTGTGATTTAAAGACGCCATAGTGGTGCTGTTTATGTGAGAGATGGGGAGGGAGGGATTGGCACCAAATTTGATAAAAAAAAACATTGTTTAGTCGCCGATTATCACCAAACTTATAAACAATCATCTCCATGATATCAGGAGTGTAATTGTGTGGTTTAAGGATGTCACAAGGGGGGCCATTCGAGTCAGTGGTGTATAGAGATGAGAAGGACATTATATCTATATGTTTAGTGCCGATTTCCACCAGATTGATACATATTCTTCTCCGTGATACGAGGAATCTTATCGTGTGGTTTAGACACAACAAATTGGTGCCCTATGGGTGAGAGATATGGGGACCTTCAATTTGATACGAATTTGTATACTCGCCAATTTTCACCAATTTCATATATATGCATCTCTAATCTCTAATGAGTCTTAGTATGTGCAGCTTGAGTCCGAAATAGGGACGGGAGGGTCACCAAAAACTGATACAAAATATTTTTAGTACCAATTACCATCAAATTCAGACACGTTCTTCTCAAATGATACAAGAAATCAAATTGTGCTGTCTGTCTGTCTGTGTGTTCTATATATCAATTCATACATGTTTTTATCTAATGATATACCATGAATTAAATCACATTTAGTGTCGTTTGCGTCACGGATGGCGAGTGGATATGCACTATCATAGATAAAATTGCTATTCGCCGATATCCACATATAAGTTATATATAGTCAACCAGGCCATCTCCATATCATTTTAAGGAGATTTGGGCGTTTACATTTCACAATCCCGACAAATGGTAACCCACTTATAAGTCACTTGAACAATTATATCTTCTTAATTGTCATATTAAATGGGGATGGCAATATTCGTGCAAACTGAGAGACCTCGAACCGTCAGAGGATTGCATATATATTATAACAAAATTGAGTCTGTTCCATTCAATACAGTTTCCACAAAAAAAGTTACAATTTGTCAGGATATATGGAAGGCCTGTTCAACAATAGTGGTCACAGTGTGCAGTCATATAGTTTCTTCTGATATACAATAAAATGCAGTTAGTAGCACATGACTTTTCAGGATCCTCCCACCTCCCAATACTGACATCTGACAAGGGGTTTAGAACAGACTCATCGACTGACATAAACAACTCAAAATCTCGCTCTGTGTCTGGCAAATGTAGCTGATATGCACGCGCAGCAACATTTCGTTGAAACTGAGAATATTTAGCCAATATATAGCACCATGAACAGAGGAGCACCTGGAAATTTCTTTGAAACATCTGTATCTTCATGGAGATATGATAGCCAGGTATCCTCGAGATCTTAGTCCAACCCACTAGATTGATTGATACATCTCAATATGTAAAACCCAATTGTCATCTTTTATTTATGCGAACTAATGTCTTTATGATGTCCATGTATCATATTATAACGTCTGACGTATACGCAGTTGTAAATAAATAAATACTTCATTATTGGTGGAACGGATTAATCGCGATAAACAGAATGACAATTGACAAGGTGGGCCACTTCTTATATTCCATGACTGTAATAATCATGTTTTGTGATGTTATTTGAATATACAATTTATGAGAAAACGTATAACACTTTGAACAAGAGTGTTCTCTATTCCCAACAAATATCCACAGCATACAGATGGTTTCACATCGCATTAACCTGGGCAACGCCGGGTAACCCTGCTAGTACAAAATATAAGCTAAATAGGTCCAACGGTTCTTGAGAAGAAATTGTTTTAAGAATTACTATTGTGGGAAAGAGTTATGGCCCTGGCTTCGCACCTATTGATCTGATGAACTTATTTGAACAAATCTGATTATGAGTCGCCTAGGGAACATCCACACCAAAATATATAAACCCATTCGGTCTATAATATGGATCTGGAGAAGAAAACAATTGTTGATGGACAGATGAATAGACATCCCGACAGACAGACAGACTGATGGAAGGACAGCCTGACAGACAGACAAATTCAATCCAAGATATCCACAATTTTTCTTTGAAAAATCAGGGTATGATTTCACCTGGATAATGGTAGTTAAGAAAATAATATGGGAAAAGCCAAGTCTGTATTTAGTGTGTCTGACATTTGCAGAATGAGGTCCCCAAAGGGTGAATTTAATTATGCTATTCCGCAAGGCTAAAACCAGCTAAGATATTGGTATGGTGAGATGCTGGTGTTTAGTCCAAGCCCGCCTGCATAGGCTTCTTATAACACGACTTAAGCGTTAGTGACCCGCTCAAATAAAACCACAATTATATGAAATAAAATATCACAATTGCGACAATAAACGGATATTTTCCTCAGAAGACATGCTATTTGATCTGAAACCCACATCAGTTGTGAATTGAAAGCGGTAATTTAATGTGAAAAGAGACATTTGCCACAGTGTTTACAAATTTTTAAAAGTATGCGAACTCAGTTGACCTCGCGAATATTCCGTAGATTTTCGATCAACCACGCACGATGAATCCTCCATTGTAATCGTTATTATACGTGTCAATAATAAATAAATACATAGATTAAGTAAATATTGAAGAAATAAATGTAATACATTAAATAAATTACGGGAATTACAACCATCTGACAGTTTAAAACAGTGTAAACACAACAAGCATTAGAATAATACGGGGGTTGCCATTTTGTTTGTATATAAATTCATCTCGCCCAAAACAAACTCCGGACTATGCCGAGGTTCTTCGTAACTCTTCGGGTTTAAGTTAAAACGTAAACAAAATATAAAAACAGCGATGTCGGTGACAATCAACCGGAATATTATATGCGTAATTTAACATGAAAGTTCGATTATTATACACCATTATGACCATAAGATGTAACTCTTTCCGATGTATATAGCATCATGTATTGATTTGTTAGGTAAATCGAGTAAAATACACCACAAATTCCCACCACAGATCCGGGGCGTAAGTCGTGTCATAGGAATGCTATGCAGGCGGGCTTGGACTAAACACCAGCATCTCGCCATACCAATATCTTAGCTGGTTTTAGTACAAGAAGACTTGGACTATTGCAGTTGGTGATGTGCACCCATTGGTCACCTCGATTATGCATTTTATCTTCTGCAAATTAGGGGATATAGAAACTGAACAGAATGGAAAAAGTAACAAAAAAATGTCAATTTGATACTCTAGATACTTCCCAGAAGATGAGGCCTAAGCAGAATAAGAACCCCAGGTGTATTTGGTGAAGCTAACCCGCTGTACATGGTAGCACCACTAAATTCAGGCTTGGGATCAGCAGTTTTAATTTGACAATGACAACAAACACCAGTGCTATGCAATTGTTTACACCAGCCTGTCAGATAACATCTATTATTCTAATCTCAATTAATGACATGTGTCTCTGTCTGAAGCTAATAACATTGACTGAGTCTTCTGGCAGAGATAATATGAGTTGTACAAGACATGAAGTGGGGCAACCACACATGCTGTGCCTCAAATTTGCCATTATCGCTGACATAACGCTAAGAATAATTTAAGTGACATCATGCAGTGGTCCCGACAGACGACATGACAGGACTTGTAGTGGATTGTGAAATCTTGTCTGGATCTGGCCCGCAAATCCAAAATGACGTCAGAAACCGTGTCATGACGTCTATGTTTTTTTACATTAAGCCAACCAACAAAATTGGTCTAAATGAAACTAATAGGCCTAAAATCACATGGGAATTCTTCGTAAGTTGTGAAGTATAGCTAATTTCATTTTCATTGTGGTGGTCCATTTCCGAATCCGCGCTTTGACAATCTCCAAACAGTTGCTAACTGGAAGCATGTGATAATTTCTCCAAAATCCATACCCGCGATCTTTGAAAAATCACTGATGGAAATAGAAACGAGTTTATTGGCAGTCGAAGAAAACTTTTGCCAATAACTTGGCAATAAGGCCCACACAAGGCCCAAAAAGTCGGACAAACCTGGTTTTCGAACTCTTCCGAGATATTGTTGCAAGAGACTCATATATCAAATATGGTTTGAATCAGTTAATATTTAATTGAGTTATCGAACTTATCGCACTAACAGTGAAAAACATGCTAACAATAGACAAACTAAGTTCCATAACTTCAGGGGAAAAATTTGGACAAACCTGGTTTTCAAACTCGTCTGAGATATTGTTGCAAGAGACTCATATATCAAATATGGTTTGAATCAGTTAATATTTAATTGAGTTATCACGCTAACAGTGAAAAACATGCTAAAAATAGACAAACTAAGGTCCCTAAATCCGGGGGGGAAATTTTGACAAACCTGGTTTTCGAACTCGTCCGAGATATTGTTGCAAGAGACTCATATATCAAATATGGTTTGAATCAGTTAATATTTGATTCAGTTATCATGCTAACGGTGAAAAAAAAATGCTAAAAATATACAAACTAAGGCCCATAACTCTGGGGAAAAAATTCGGACAAACCTGGTTTTCGAACTCGTCCGAGATATTGTTGCAAGAGACTCATATATCATAAATATGGTTGTAATCAGTTAATATTTGATTGAGTTATCGTGCTAACAGGTGATAAAATTGCAAAAAAGTCATCAAAGATGGATAACTCTTGTCAAAAAGTTCGGACGTGACCCATTTTCTACAGGCAATAAAAAGTCATTGGGAGCAACTCACATACCTAAATGTTTTTGAATCCGTTCACAAATGTCAAAGTTATAAGGCATTCTTTAGGTCCGCCCGCCCGCCCGCCAACCGTCCCTCGTCAAACCATAAGTCTAGTTTTTGAAAAACTTGACTAAAATTATATGAGGTCATTCACCTGCGCCTGAGGTATAAACAACCACGCACGCTCATTAAAGATTAAAGTTTCATAACTCTGCAGATGTTATAATGGTGTTAGTTTTTCAAATTTTATAACATGTTTAAAAAGTAAGAATAAATTAATGTTAAATTGAGCAAGTTCAATCTGATTTTTTTGTTTTTTTTGTTGTTGAGTTATGTCACTGGCTCCGCCCACATATTGCCACATTCAACCCATTTTTTTTAGTTATGTCACTGGCTCCGCCCACATTCGGCACTTATTTGAACAAATCTGAATCACAGTCACCCATGGAACCTTTATACCAAATATGAATTAACCCATTCGGCCCAATGGAACTTGAGAAGAAATCGTTTTAAGAATTCGCAACTAAATGTGAGTCACCTAGGGAACATCCATACCAAATATGAACCCAATCAGACCAATTTCGGTCTTACGGTTCTAGAGAACATGATTCTTGATGGACGGATGGATGGACGACGGATGAGGAGTGATGACTATATAGCTCCACCGGAGACTTTGTCTCAGGTGAGTTAAAAACCAATAAAAGTGTCCGAAATCACCCAATTTAGTTTTTACGGTATAACTATCTATAGTTTGCACCAATTTAAGCCCGATTAAATTACAATTTACTCAGTGAATTTGCTTCAGCGCAATTCAATTTGACTTGAGTCAGTGCAATTGGATTGAGCTTCAAATTGAAGCTCAGGACAATTATTGGAAACAAGACGATTGGTACCTTGGACGATTGGTACCTGAACGTTTCGTACCCACGGGACGATTGGTACCAGTCTGGATTGGACGGTTGGTACCAAGTCAGTGAAGACGATTGGTACCAGATAATTTATTTAATGTTTTACGAATATATATGTATATATTATGGTGTTATATCAGTAGTTTGACTTACTGTAGACAATTTGACCTTATAAGGTCATTTTTGCAGCAGATTTAAGAGAAAAATAGCCTTAGATAATTATGATTATAATATAAATTGGCCTCAAACACATCTACATAAAATGAATGAGTGAATATTTTATTAATCTTAGTTTATTTATTTATCTCTTTGGTGAGTCTTTAATGTCAATATTTGTAACTTTAGCATGTAGCAACGTATACAGGCCCAATATCTTTTCTTTATGATGCGGTGAATTGTTTGGTCTGATGACACAGCGCTTGTTTGTTTTACCTTGCGATAAATCAAAATTAAAATGTTTTCACAATGATAACTCACAATAAAAACAACCACGGGTGCGATTATCATTGTTGTGATAAATATATAAATTGGCGGATAATTCTAGAGTGGTACCTCATTATCAATCATTTGTTCATTATGTCAGACTCACTATCCGACGACATATCCTGTATCTCGTGTTATGCAGAAGTGAGACCTCGACAGCTGTACATGTATATGTTGTCATGAATTGATATCTAAGTGTTCTCTCGTTGTGCTTGTTTTCTTTTAATATTGTTGTCTAAGGGTATATCATAGTACTGTACTATATCGACAACTCTCTTAAATTAGATTGATAGATCGTAATTTAATTGCAGTGTGCTACTATATATATTGTTTTCTTTTGTTTTTACTTGATTTGTTGGTATTTATCGTCAGTGTATATGATATATCTCATATATATTTTGAAGACCTCTGTCTGTCTGTTTGTCATTTATACAAATCTACGATTCTCGACCAATTGGGACGAAACTTGGTACGTGTGTGTAGTTTGACCAGGCGGTCGACGCTGTCGTATTGGTGAGCCCGTGCGGCGCCCGCTTCGCGCATGCGCAGACCAGATCTCGGAAACGGGTGGAGCTATCGACTTGAAATTTGCTATGTGAATGTATCTTGCCCCGGATACGAATTTTATCGGGTCGCCGAGCCTGTGCGACGCCAGCTTCGCGCATGCGCAGACCAGATCTCGGAAACGGGTGGAGCTATCGACTTGAAATTTGGTATGTGAATGTATCTTGCCCCGATACGAATTGTATCGGGTCGCCGAGCCCGTGCGACGCCAGCTTCGCGCATGCGCAGACCAGATCTCGGAAACGGGTGGAGCTATCGACTTGAAATTTTGTTTTTGAATAGCCCGGACAATGTCGGGCTCATCGGCTAGTCTACTATATATTTTGAGACTTCCGTATATATGTGCGCTATAGACTCGAGAACTGCTGGGCCGATTAAACCTAAACTTGCTGTGTAAGGGTCAAAACCCACAGGCAGTGCAATCGGGCCAATCGCGAGCCCGTGTGACCACTCCTTCACCCTTCAACTGCCACCGTAATGGGGATTGATGGGTTAATGATTAAAGAGCTTTCGTATCTGCGGTGTCGTTGTTAAAGAGCGTTTATATACACGAGTATAAATATGGCTCAATCGATCGTCTCGGAAACTGGGGATAACGAGACGAAATTTCCTACTTAGGGCTTCCAGGGATGGGGGAGATTTTCATCAGGTCAGTTTGTTCGCCTGAGGTGACCTTCACCTTGAAACAGGTACCCACAAATGACATTGGGCGATATCTCGGTCGTCAGCGGTGACATCGACGTGAAAATTTTTATGTATGGTCAACTCGGGATGGGGAATATTTTTGTTGGGTTATTTTGTCCATCCAACATGACCTTGAAACGGGTACCGGCAAATGATAGCATGCTGTCGGCGTGCCTGTACGGGGTTACCTTGAAAAAAAATATTTAAAAAAATATTTAATGGATTGACCCAAGCCATGGGACCAATCCCGCCAGTGGCGGGCTAATCTGCTAGTATGATATATTCCAATAAAACTGTAAAACACTATTACAAGTAACTTTAAATATAAGCCAACACAATTTTATATGGTACCAATCATCAATCACTGAAATGGTAGCAATCGTCCACATGGTACGAAACGTCCAGGTACCAAACGTCCAAGTACCAATCGTCTAGAAGCCCAATTATTAATGTGAATTTGGCCTCCCATACAAATTACGACGATACATACATTGCAAGGCTCCATTTTAAATTTTGCGATGCATGCGATTTCCAATTTTTGCTAACCAATTTACATTACATTACAATGAAATTGAAACTGCTGCCTGTATTTCGGGTTTCCACAGGGGCGCCGGAAGAGGGGGGGCAGAGGGGGCAGCTGACCCCCCTGCCCTTGACCAAGGGGGGCGAGCGGGGGCAGGACTTGCCCTTTTTCTGGAGACAGAAAATGCTTTTTGTGTGTTTAATCTCGTGTTTTTATAGCAAAATGTGACTTTTTTGTTCCAAATACCACCAATTTCACAAGGAATATTAATTTTTTGTCAATTTTATCACAAAACGGCCATAAATCCGACAAATACCATTAAAATAGGGATTTTTGCCACAATGAATTTATGGTTATTTTCCCGAGTTTGCGGAGAAAATGCCCTTTTTGCGGAAAAGTGCCCTTTCCATCTTTCTGTCATGGACAGACCAGTCCAAAACCGGCCATACATGGCAGTGGTGCGTATATGCAGTGGTGCGTATCCATCATTTACAAAGTCACCGAACCGACACAGATCCCACAGGCACCTCTTGCAGCAGCACTAATATTACTAATATTAATATAATATTATATCGGTCAGTATTCATAGACCCGGTGAATGAGACGAGTGTCAGACTTGTTATGTTAAATGGATCTGCCAGGCGTCTCATCCACCTGGTCGGTGAAAAGATCATTTCTTTTAAAATAAACATATTCACAATCATAAGATTACTTGTAAATGTAGCACTTATGATGATAAATTATTTTATCCACATTGATGATGGCTTTATGATTATCAATGTAAAATATCAATATATTAACATTGATGTCATTACCATTATTTTTTAGTATCAAAATGGAGAATTTTGTGGTAACTATATTGTCTGCCTCGTGGCCGGTAGCATATCAGGGGACCACAATGGAATTAAGCCTTCGAGTGTTTTTTGTGCCATCCCCGATATCTAGCCGTACATGTACTCTACGATTTTTTTCTAAATTTCAGCCATCATAGATTCATAGTAGATTCATACCATTGGTACTAGTAATGGTATTCACTTTGACTTCTTTACAGCCTCATTTTTGTTTCAAAATTTGCGATTTCTTATATAGCCTAACAACTGAAATTATGTTAAA
Source organism: Siphonodentalium dalli (assembly GCA_032622095.1). Classification (NCBI taxonomy): domain Eukaryota; kingdom Metazoa; phylum Mollusca; class Scaphopoda; order Gadilida; family Siphonodentaliidae; genus Siphonodentalium; species Siphonodentalium dalli. The sequence goes on along the minus strand of CP136067.1, from coordinate 135,508,061 downwards.
AACTCCTTTTTATTTGCTTGTAATTTATTATATTTGTAACCTGTTAAAACAATATACGTGCATGTCTTTATAAATTATATAAAAAATAAATCAATCAATCAATCAAAGACATGTATTGGTAGGGAATGCTATACAAATTCTACACAGTGCTGCAAAATGCTATACAAATTTAAAACAGTATATCGACTCCTGATGCAGTACTACATACTGCTATAGTAGCCTATACAGTAGTTGACAAATGAGAAATTCAAATTCAGAAATTGACAGCTGATTGAGAATGAAAATAATTTTTTTTTAACTTTTACATCAAAGACCATACTGCTCCATAGTGACAGTCCATACACCATCCACTGTCGTTATTTTCAAAGCATGTATTTAAATTTATATTTCACAATCTACATGTACATAAGACAATGGATAACAACACATGTTGCGTGATAGAAAGGTAAAAAGTTACATTTTCCTATTTTATGGTCGGAGTAGCAGACATAAATTAGCTGTCGGTTATAGAGTTATTTCCCTTCAATCAAAACAGATGCTCTGGGTAATTTCGCCCGCAGAAAACTCGACCCAACTTCCGTTGCGAATCGGCTGCAAGAGGACTGACTAATTCCCCACCAGACGTACTGGGTTTACCGGTTCATGCCACACTATGAACACCGTTGTCTCAGACGTTTATATTGATCATCTAGTAGTACAGTTTGTCCTCCCTCGTGTGGTGTAGTGCTAAAGGTACTCAGAGTTTGCAAGTATTGGACTTATTGTGGCCGATAAATAGTTGCTGCTGTCGTGATATGACATTCCGACGAGATAGATATATAATTTGTAATGACTAATAGATGCATAACAAGTTGACAGGTGAGCATAAGCTCAAATACAACAGACAAAATACAGAGTGTTACATTCATATATAATAGAGATAAACAAATATAGATATATAAAGGAATGCAGCTTGACAGTTAAAATACTCATACCGTATATAGAAACATGATAATCAAACCGTGCTATCCCACCCTCCTCCATCAACAGGACTGTCAAGTTGCTTAATCTTGAGATACTAGTAAGATAACAGGAGATGAGAGATAGAGATGGAGGTAGAGAGCACTGTGATCATCCTATAATCCCCGCTGCTGGCAAATGCCCAGTAATACACCGCTGCGGGCAACATAGCCGGCGACGGGTAATTTTTTTTTAACGCGGTATTTTGTTTTTAATTCTGTTTTTATCGGCATAATTCCGGACTCGCATTGTAAATGATGAACCCAACATCTGACAAATGTTGACAGTGGAAGAATATGGCTCAATATGGTGACAAAATAAACAATGGCTAGTGAGAATAAGCATTCCACATTCCACAAAGTTGTGTGATGTCGGACATTTCGTTTCAAATTGAAGTAAGTTGTGATAAAATTTGAATAGTGTTGCATTAATATAGGTATCTTAGGAAGCTAGATCCAACTTTTTTTTCATTTTTTCTTTACGAATCACGCAGCGCCTCATTTTAATATTCATTATGACCTGACCTTTCCATGACTGCAATAGTAGAAACAGCCAATCACCGCTCAGTATTAGAATAGAGGTCAGGTCATAATGAATATTAAAATGAGGCGCTGCGTGATTCGTAAAGAAAAAATGAAAAAAAAGTTGGAATTATCGACAGATTTCTCCTCTATAGAAATTATTTACTGACGATCTGTTGATTTGTATGAGTAAATAAATTATTAGCCGACAAGAAGTCCCTGAACGCTAGTTGTTGAGTTGATCGTTTGACCGATTTTTAATTATAGTAAGCCGTGCGGAGGTGAAGTTAGAGGAAGATATCGTCCATTGTATTTTTTGAGCCGGATCAATCCGAAAATTTACGGTCTTCGGAGACAATATTCGGTGGTTAACAATTTATCAAATGCTATGTATATATGAATGGTTTTGATTGGAGTTTGTGGTATTGATTGAAAGATGAATTATTCGCCGACACATCCGTGGCTATATCGTTAACATTACTGGTGTGAATGGCCTAAATTTGTCCAATTGCCGAGGGATGGTAAAAAGGTGAATTTATACAGTTCCCCTTGTGTATATTATCCTACCATTAACGTGAATCAGGCGCGTATATAGAAGCGGTGTATGTGGGCAGCGCAAAATGGGGGCGGACAGCGGATCGCGTCACATGCCCCTGTGGTACTATAGAGAGCGGTATACCGTTCTTTAGCCACTTCGTTGTTTTATTCACTATGTTGTTAATGCGAGGTTTCCATTCAAGCTTGTTTGTGATGGTTAGGCCGAGTTACTTTGTTGCAGTGGTGTTTTTCAATATAGCGCCATGAAGTAGATAGTTGTTTGTTATTGGTTCCTTTTTCCTAGTTATTGTAATTATTTCACATGTGTTGGTGTTGAAAGATATGGCCCATTCCGCATTCTTTTCCCCATTTTTCAAGTTGATTTAAATCTTGTTGGAGATGCGTGGAACCTTACAGTCAGTGGGGTGAGATGGTACAGTAGACGATAGTGTCATCTGCGAAGAGTCGTGTGTGGCATTTCAGGGATGTGGGAATATCATTGATGTAGATCAGGAAGAGGCAGGAGTCAGGACCCAAGGGCATAGCCCTGCATGAGGGACACCTGAAAATATACAGGACAGGATTCTGATTCAGAACCATCCGAGTCAACAAGGACTTTCTGTGTTCTGTTGGAGAGGAATTGTGTTATACAATTTACTGTGGTGTTACCTATATGCCTGCACTCTTTTCAGTTTTAGGATGAGTAGTTGATGGTCAACTTTATCAAATGCCTTTGAAAAGTCTAAAACCGCCACATCGGTTTGTTGATGCTGTGCAAAAGTCGGGGTAAAAGTCATGGCGACTTACTCCCCAAACATTGATGATGCTGATTAGTCCAAGTCTTCTCCGGCTAAGATATTGGGATGGAGGTGCCGGTCTTTAAAGACCGGCACCTCCATCCCAATATCTTAGCCGGTTTTAGTACGAGAAGACTTGGACTAGATGCTGATGAGATACCTTTGCCTGGAGTTTGGAAAAATCAATCTCAACAGATCAGGACGAAATATACCGCGGGCGAAATTACTTTATACGATCCGAATTAAGAAATCGAGTGCACCAATATTTCCTTTTCCGGTTTCCATTGAAAGACACTGGTGCAACATTTTTTGGTCGTCTCCTAATTGGGGTCATCCAACACCGAACGTTGTCTTTTAAATAACAAAAAGTCAAAATAAAGATAAAACAATGCCTCCTAAATTTGATCCAGCCGCGATTACCATTGGTTAGTCCTTATTTTTGGTGTAATTTTAAATATGAAATGGGCGTGCGTCACAATGCCAAGGCATGTGCCACATTGCTATACTGTATACAGTCTCGTGAAATAAATTCTCAATTCTAGTGGGTGGTAGTGTCAAAACATGCACCAGGTCTTTTGCGTCTCAAGGTGAGATAGTTCCAAATTGACTTTGTCCAAACACCCCCCCCCACCTTCATGGCCAACCATGCCCATGTTGTATACACTGTAACTTCAGTCTTCACTACTACACTAGACTTAGAAGTTAGTAGTAGACTACTAATATTACTCATTAGGACTAGTAGTAAGTGTTGTAATAAGTACGGTATCAATACTGCGGTAATACTGTGCGAACGACCTTGTCCTTGATAGAGGGAGCTCGCCTGCTCTTCTACAGACTTGGGCATTGTGGACAAATATTTCGTTCTGAGACTGAATACTTCGCAAACTGCGCTCATAGTCATATATGAAAAGTTATTAAAACGGAGATGGCAACGAGGTTAATTGAGATAATTGCGCCTAAAACCAGATTTAGTTACTGCACTGTACCCACTACAGAAAATACACAGAACGACACGATGTGTAAATGGGTTTGTCGATACGGCACTCATGCTGTCGCGGAAGGATAGAACGAGAGGCGCTTGCATCTCGAGTTCTATCCTTCCGCGACAGCATGAGTGCCGTATCGACAAACCCATTTACACATCGTGTCGTTCTGTGTTTATTACACGCTTCGTGTCTCCTAGAATCCGTGCATTAAAATACAGCCTTAGAAGGTTTATTTAGGCACATAGAGGGCGTGTTTTTTCATGTGTGATGATGCTTTTATTTTATAGTTCCGGTTTCATGGTTGAGGTGAATGTCATATGGAACATACGTTCCATACATATTTGTAAATATGGAACAGCAATAACACTACTTCTGGGAACAAGCGTGTAATCCTAAGCATTTGTAATTGGTTACCAATTTTTTTTCATCTTAAAGAGCGTTGACTCTAAATTTCTTTGTGCAACATAGAGGATCTGTAATTAGTTGCAATTGCTATACAAAATTTAATAACCGAGTTCACTAAATTTGGTTCAAGCCAAGCTTTAGCGACGTTTGAATCAAATTTAGTGGAGGAGGTTAATAAATTTGGAAAGAATTGCGACTAATTTGAGATCCATTTTATCACATATTAATTAAGGAAAAATTATCTCGAAACTCTGCAGTTAAAGAAAAATATTATTTGCTACTAGTAAATATCGTAACCAAAGAGCAAGTAAAGACACCTTCAAGAAAAAATGTAGTTCCATTTTAAATGTGTCTTTTCATGTTTACAAAATTGTTCACCCACCCTTGTCACCCATGGCCATGTTTATCTCAGTCAATAGTAAATATTAAAAGTATGAACCCAACACAAATCGAATATCATAATTATTTTCTAATTAATATAATAAAGTACTGGCATTTACATCAACATAATTGCGCTAAGTTCTTGCGTCACTGTGCTAAAAAAATATTAGGCCAGGTTTATAGGCTAATTATGTGATAAAAACCTATATGTATTTTGAGCTATTTTGGTGAATCTCATTGTCGACAAATTTGTCGTCCAATAAAGAGTGTCTCAGTATTGGATTAGCCTATATGTATGTGTGCAGGATATCAACTACACTAATGTCTACAATAAAGTGCGTTTACTATTTTATAATATCTTTGTGAATCATAAATCTATTCGGTTATTTTATTATCTTTTAATATTTAGCTTTTATATCAGTAGCCATATTAATAAACTGACACCCACTCAATAAAGAGCATTAATTTTATGACTTAATTATATGTTATCTTGTATTAGAGATGGGCGGTTGTGAAATTTTGCCTCTGTTTCGGTTTCGGTTGTGGAAAAAGAGTTGAGTCTCGGTTTCGGTTTCGGTTTTTATTAATAAAAATTACTAATGTGAACAAAATCTAATTATGCTTCAATATATTACAAAGAAAACACACCAATTGTATCACCATAACTTGTGAGGTACATGTCCTTTTATAATATTAAATTATGTATCATGTTGTTACTATTACATGTATATTGTTAATGCCAATGTCCATGTCGAGTGGCAGTGCTAGAATGCAAGTGAGTGTGTATTGTGTATGACTGCAATTCAGCATCATATGATCATAAGTGTGAAATAATATAATGATCATTTATATTGGCATAAAACTAATGTGTGTGACTAGGTATATGTGTATAGTTATGATTTGAAAAATAAAATTTGAAATAAACAAAATGAAAATAAAACATGACTAGAATCACATTATCTGGCTATATGCCTATTGCCATATTTAGGGAACATAATATTGTACACACTATACAGTATACATGCATCACAAGTCACCTGAATGAGTGCTATTTCTCAACAGTTTACCGACAAACGGTATAATTCATTCCGGCTCCGATTCCGGCATAACATTTTTAATCAACGGCGCACAAATATATTTGACGATTTAACATCCAAACAGTGATAAAAACTAATAGGGAATGCGGGGTAACAATCATTGATACCTTTTCATATCGTATCCTCGTTATCAAATTCACCTTTTAGAGTATTTGTACGGCCTTAATGATTAAAATAACATGAGAAATAAACTGACTTGTGACAAGTTGTGTTGTGTTTACTACGGCGAAAATAGGTGTACACGGAAGCAACGTAATTAATTCGTCGCGCGATTTCACCATGCGAACTCCTTTCTGCATATATTACAGGCGGCACACTTAGATTTCTTATCTTTCTTTGAAAAATATTTCCACACAGGACTCGTTTGTTCGTCGTGTTCTGCCATGATTACAGGAAGTTGTGACAACCGAAACCACGGGTTTTCCCAACTTACCACGGTTGTCATTTCCGAGTTTTTCCCGACAACCGAAACCGAACTGATTCCACGGTTAACCGCCCATCTCTATCATGTATTTGGTTAATAGTGATAGGCCCTACCCAAAAAAAGAGCGTTTTGTCAGTTATAAAGTTTATAGAATTGTTGTGACATGGTTCCTATCCTATTCCTAGTTCAACATGAAAAGTTGAAAACTGAGTAGGCAATTGTAAACACTTTGATATACTAGAGCTGAAACGGTTAGACGGTTAGCATCCGGTTAGCGACGTAACCGGTTAGAAAAAAATGAACCGGACGTAACCGCATCCCGTTGTCAGTTGAATGTGAACGTGAATAATCCTCAAAATATTAGGTTAAATGATGCAAAACTAATACTAAATCCCGTGTCACCGATAGTAGAGTGCAATGCAAGCATTAATTGGTACACGCGATAGTATCAGATACTTAGTAGCAATTCTCAAACTGCCTGGAAGTGTCGGCGACCTTCAATCAATTCCGACCCTTTGAAGTTTTCTTCCGACAAAAGCACGTGTGCAGTCACTGTGTATCAATTCTGAATGCACACAAGGAAGTGACAACGTAAAAGTGACGTTGTGTGGCAATGCGTGCTTTCGTAACTTAATAGTTAATACTGCACGAAGCAACATGGATTCAAATTGGAACCACACCACGACATACTATATATGAAACTGTTTTACAGTGGGGTTTATAAAAACTATGTAAGTCGACAAAGTTTGAAGATTGAGATCAGCTGCACAATGTCTTCACTCTTTCCGTTCTTCCTCCGTGTTGTGATTTAATATGATCAATTCAATTGAGTGACTCAAACAGACATCGTAGTTGAAGCAACCCAAAACTTCTTCAATAATCTTCCCTTTTATCAAGGAAATTGATGCTCTATGCTACTCTGTAACTGGTTGTGCCTGTGGGACTAATTAACACTCAATTTGGCAGTAATTGCTATATGTTAAGTGATTGCATACTGAAACGTAAATGTAAATTATATAACCTCCCAACACTTGTGTCCGCTATCATGATACCGACGAATAGCTCGAATACTGAATAGGACTGCGAGTCTGACCTAACTGACCTTCCTTTTTGTTCTCTAGTTATTACTTTCTTGTCTTTATATATAATGCATTGGAGGATATACCAATGATGATAATGATATATTACAGATCTTTAATATATAGTTTTGTTACTCGTTTTACCAATACCCATACTATTTTACTCGTTTTACAAATGCCCAAACGTATGCTGATCACGGCAAATAAGCGATCTCTCCTGCCATTCACAAATTTCACTTGCTCATTCCCCATCACGAGAGCCAGCAAAAGAACAAGGAATGCGTGTTTTTGAATATCGTTAAATGCTGTGAATAAGGTCTTTATTTCAGCTACTACTTCTCACCTAGGTTTGTCCCTGGAGCATGGCATAATGTCGACATAATTAGTGTGAGAGAAGTCCGCTAGATATTTAGCGGTTAACCGGTTGAAATCCGGGTTAACCCCGATGGTTAACCGGTTAGAAGAATGGGTCAACCGTTTCAGCTCTATGATATACGGGACCCAAACTGATTTTCTGTGTGAATTTAATAGAGAGCCGATTCATATATTTTTTTTAAAGGTACTCGATCCAATCTGATGGTCCCCATATCATCAATTTAAGACAACAACATTTCTTCAAAATCTGCTTTTGTTATCAGAATCGATTAATTACAACAAAATAATGTTAACCGCCTTCAACTATGGTATAAAAATTTTCCAAAACGTTATTTATCAACATGAGGTTCAATGAAATATGGGCGTACATGTATTCGCCGTATTGCCACTTGATTTTAGAGATCCATCCATGCAATTTTGTCCTAGACTGGCGTGGGTTTGGTGACTTTTTCTTGGCCACAAATAGTTGTACATTTCGAGGAATAACAAATTTAAAAAATCAATATCTGATCACTCTGAGCTTTGCAGTCCTTTTAATTAGCCCTCGGCATTCGGCACTGCCGAGGAGATTACGATTTTGCGTCGGCATTTTTTTTGCCGAGGGAGAAGTTTCCAACTTTTGAGGTACTGTAAGTGTCGACATTTCTTATCAGGCCAAAGAAAAAAGTCTTTTGGTTTGGGTTTCCCGATCGACCCTATTTTTTGCATGCGACCCTAAACATTTTATTGACCTGCCGGAAAAAATCACCGATCGTCAATACCACGAATCAGCGAAAACTGTACACGGATTAATAGTACGTTTCTAATGACCGGATGTTTGGCGGTACACGCTTTTAGTAGTACATGTTTGTACTTTCTTTGGGCGCTGAATTTATCGATCTCGATTCGCGATATCGTCTGGATGTTTTCACAATGGCATCAGTTTTGTCCTTAATATTAAAGATTAAAGAAATGTGAACATAATTTACAAGAAATAAAAACAATGAAAGCATTAAATGGGATTATGTTCATGTGGGATCATGTGGGTGTGATGAATCATGATACAAGTCAACTCAAGTATATAACATTTTAAAATGCATGTAAATAATCAAACATAGTATCATATGTTAGACAAATTGACAAGTTATACATTCAATTATCATAAATGTATGCAGTTTGCTGTGTACTGTGGGTAGTGGAGTGTCCTCAAGATATTCACCTGCTCACGATGTAACTAACATTATTTTAAAGCTTTTTCAAAACTGCCTAGGACGAAAATTTTGCCTAGGGGTATCAAATATTTTTTACTCCCGAAGCCAAAGCAATAGTAATTTGGGAGCGTTAATTCAGATTGTGCATCTTGAAACTGATTCTTACTACCAGTTCCCAAGCCTGGAAACATAAACGCTCTTTGAACAGTTTTCACAACAGAATAGCATTTTCAAACCAAAAGAAGAACTGATGTTTTGAGAAAAGCTTGACCTTGCATATTCATCAATGCCAAGGTCATTGGCTCAGTAGTGTGGCAGTATTATTTATACTTACTGCAGTAAGTTAAGTCAAATCTGAGTTCTTAAGTGTTGGCAAATTGTAGACTACTAAGACATGCTCTGGTGGTTAGAACACTATGAATGGATTCAGTGGCAAACCAGCATGGCAATAATAAGGCCTGGCTCATGACTTGCAGAACTGACTACTGTACAGGTCTGGCTCATGGTCAAATCTGACCAAAAAGAGTCTGATTTTCACATATTAATGTGCAAATCGAGCTACATGGTTGACAGGTTTTCACAACTTTTGGTATGAAATTTTCTATTTCTACCAAATGCCATTTAATTTTAAATCCAATTAGTTATTTTTCAGGATTTAGTCCGAAATATGGCTTGTTGCCATTCATTGGAAAGCTCTCAATGAGAGCTTTCCAATGAATGGCAACAAGCCATATTTCCGGCTAAATCCTAAAATATTACCCATAATTCTGATGTGGTTAACGAGTCAATTATTTAGGGCATTACTGTACCTAGAGTAAACCACGAATCTACTCTAGCCACAGGAGTTTGTCAGAATGATAATAAATAATAATAATAATACATATATACAAATAATAATAAATAGTAGTAATAATAAATAGTAATAAGAGTATAGGAATGAATCAAGGGGATTAGTGATTTGACCTACAAATGTTTATTTATAATTTTTTTGCCTCGAAAATAGGAAAGCCAAAAAGTTATCGATTGTAGCGATCTTCAGACAGATTGCTCTTAGAAATATTATACATCAATATGACCGCATGTGGCTGAAATTTAACTTCGCATTGACTACATCACCTATTTTCTCTTTAAATCACCGCAACGGCAAGTTTCATTTTCGAAGCGTTGGCTGCCCTCGGTGACATGCTGCTGGGTACGGTGTCCTGTAAAACTTGATCCACTCTTGGACGAAGTCGTTTGCAGCAGTGGTCCGAATATTTCGACCTAAATCTTTTAAATGTTACATCGTTACATGCCCCGGAAATATTCGGACAGCATGATGCAAACGGCACAGATTCCTCTGCCCTTTTATTATATGTGTACATTTTTGCCCGACACCGCCAACTAATTACAACGGATGTACATGGTCGCGTGTCCACGAAATCAGCGGACGGTTCGAAAATGAACCTGGCGTTGCAGTGATATAAAGAGAACATAAGGTGATATTGCCAATGCCATGCTAAATGTAAATCACAGTGATCACATTGATGTATAACAGTCATAATGGCAATGAATATGGAGAGCGCCACGAGCGAAACGTTTTTTTCATGTTTCTAATTTTCGTGATACTAAAAATTTTAAAAAATGACGTCAATCGCTAATCCCCTAGTTGCGCCCCTATTCTTTATTTATTACTTATATATCTATATATATCTATATATCTCTTATATTTTTTATTTACTATCATCCTGTGCTCTAGCTATGCCCGTAGAGATCATATTCCACCAGTACAAAACGTGGGAACTTTTTGGTGTTCTGCCCGGGAACTTTAAAACATTGAACAAACAAGGCAGGGATGTATTTCTTTGTTAGTACTTCCTCAGTCTACTTCACAGCAGGTGGTGGTCCCAGCTCAATATTGCGTGTTTTTTTGTGAGCCGATATCGCAATAAACATTGAATTAATTCTATGATTGTACCAGTAATCGAAGCAATTTGAAATCAGTCACTTAAATCGTGCAATTTTAAGTTTGGAAGCTTCACCTACAGCAAAATGCATTATTAATTAACAGGTATCAACTAAGAAATATTTTACCTGCACTGTTTTTCAGTGTTATAAATTTCCCTGTCACAGCATAAAACAGTTTCCTGGTTTTCAACTGGTGTAGTATGCTCTCTACAGGCGATGCTAGAGGAGAGATACATTGCATGATCTACCGAGATGTCATGCTAATTCCCCCGATCAACATCTATATATGTGTAATTTTAGCCTATTTGTGGATCATAATTGTGAAAAATGTGTCGAAGAACTATTCTAGAACTATTCTAGATCACGGAACACAAAATTTGTTTGCTGTGCTATTATTTATACTCCTATTAAACGCTGAATATGCCAAAACGACATACAGATAAACTCTTTACAAACATAATGAAACTTTGTTTTTCACTCATTTTCTCTGGAAAAAAAAATGTCACAATTGACACAACAAGAATATATGTACATGACAATAAATAAAGTCGGTACTAAAAATGTAGCTGAAATTGTGTTAAAATTTTTGCTCTTTCCTCTGAATAAATATAAACTAAACATATTTTGTATCAATGATCATCACTGTTGACTATTATGATATTACAATAGTTATTTACAGGCCTTAAAATCCATAACATTTTTAATATGAGAATCAAGATAGCATTTCTACAGCGAGTCAGCTGCTTTTACGAGAATCACACTAAGGATTATTTGTGTTCATAACTTCATCTAAAGAATATAAAGAAATTTGTTACTTGAAGTTATTCGCTAACACAGTGCATCTATTATGTGTCTAGCACTTATGTTTTACTTGCAGTGTGTGTGAAGGCTGTTGGAGGAGAAGTCCCAGCCACCTCATCTCTCGCTCCCAAGATTGGTCCTCTTGGTCTGGTATGTATTCAATCACCCCTAATTTTAGACTCGTATGCAAATTAGGCCTCACCAATCAGGGACATATCCAGGCCAGTTTTCATACCGTTGGGCGCTCAAGTTTTTTTTTTTTTTCAATTCAGGTCCCCATTATATTTCTATATATTGACACAAGACATTTAAGTTTACAAAAAGATTTTAGTTTAACAGTTGAAATCATACTGTAAACTTTGTTTGGCTTTATCTAGCTTTCATCTGTGAAAACTTCTAATAGTTTTGAGTACATGTTTGTTATCATTCAGACTTCAGGATTTCAATCAAATTCAAGTGAAATTACACAATACAGTACAGGAACAGTGACAATTTGAACAAATCAACCTGGTTATCAGGTGGGATCTCATAATACCAAATGAATAATTAAGAGATTAGTACAAATACAGGTTGTAATTACTAACTTAATAGACATTGTTTCTGCACTACTAGTATACAGTTATCGCCCGCGATTGAGTAAGACACAGGGATTTGTCGCCCGCTCGAGACCTGGAATGTCACCTGACGGCCACCAGGCCCGAGGGTGACATTCCAGGTCGAGTGCGGCGACAAATCCCTGTGTCTCACGAAAACAAGGGTGACAACTGTTTTATTATCTGACAAAGGAGTACTAGTACACACGAACCTCCTTGATGGCAGGCCTAAGTGCGCGCGTATATTCTTTAATCCTGTTCGAAGAGTTAATTTGGAATTCTTGCTTTTAGAAAATAAAAGATTCACAGTTTGGATCAATTAACACCCCCATAATTTGCGCAGCTATTGTCCGGTCAGTTTGCTAGGCGTATGGTGGGAATTGATTCACGGAAAGAGGATTAAAGCAATTTCGAAGTAGAGTAGCCATGCAGCGACATGTTTCGTTTAGTTTTAAATGAGGTAAAGACTCGGGTAGACGTGTTGATTTCGAGAACGCTAAAATGTGAAACTAACATGTTGTAGTTCTGCAAACAGAAATTGACAACTGTTACGCAACATAATGGTATTCTTATGAAGTCTGAAAAATGTATAGCCGAAAGGAAATTGTGAATTGATAAATAGTAAAGAGTGGCTATTTGATCTTTAGAGCTCAGTACAGAAACGTATGTGCATTGTGTGTGCAATTATCTGCAGTAAATACCAACTGCATAATAAAGTTTAACTATTTGTTCCACAGTATTTATTATTGATATAAAAGGATCCAATAGGAACATTACACCTTATAACGGATTTATGTCCATGATAACTAGTGTTGAAACGATTAGTGAATTTCAAAGTCGACTAGTCGAGGCCAAAAAGTCGCGTTGCGTCGACTAGTCGGTACCCGATATCAAAACTTTCAAACATAACATGGTACGGAAAATTCATCGTACATGGCGTACACTGATGCCTGATGCAATGACGTCTCTTGCGTAGCGCATTTCCCTGCATAGACACCAATTTATTTGGGAAATAATAGAGCTGGGACGGTTATGGGTTTTTCGTGACCGGTTATGAACGGCAAAAACCCGCGATTAACCGGTTAACCACATATTATAGGTACTATTATGGGTGGGTAAGCCCAGTATGCAGAACGGCGATGATTGTGATGCTCACTGACATGGTAAGTTTGAGAACGGCTCCTGCCCATTATACAAAGAAGTTGTCACCCATGACACACATAATCACATATCTAATTAATTACTGTATACACCCCGTCAGTAAGCCCAGGGGGCACGTGCAAGTTTTTGTCCAAAAAGTGGGTACTGCATGGGCTTACTCACTGGGATCCCCCCGTGCAAAATCTCAGTTAGCCTTGAGATGCTGGTTTACCAAGATACTGATACCAAGAGTAGTTGCGTTATATAAAGAGAATGATGCGTTTTATTAAGATAAAATCATATAATAATAACAAGATACAGATGTCGACAGGTAAAACAAAAAATACAATTTATACGTTGTAAACATGCGTATGGTACGGTTAATAGCGCACATAAATAGCACAAAGTTCAGAAGACGACAAGTCCATCGTCGTCGAAACCATCGAACTCCAGGTCGTCGTCAGAATCTTCCTCGAAGAAGGAAAAAATTATGAATTTCGCGGTAATCGACGAAACGTATTATGTACGTTCTGCAACAAGAACAATAACTCTATAAATTCGAGGTGGATTAATATTCGAATGGAAAAACTCATTATCTGATACTATTTTAAATGTAATGGTTCAAAAATGATTTAATATAAATATTAGCTGCTCTGATATATATATTGCCTCATGTTAAAATGAAATAATCCAAGATTAATTAACGGCAATTGAGCCACAAAGATTGTAAACGAATTAACACCAGAGAACGTGGCAACTTTTAAAAGTATATCATAGAAAGCAGGACTGCTTGTGGAAATTATTGGGCTCAATTTATATTTTCTTGGGATCAATTTGAAAACACAATAGTTGTGTAATGAGTTCACACCCAAATTTAGCCTTCAAAGAGCCGACACACCGCGTTTGATGTTGTTCCGTCAATCTCGGATTCATTTTAATTGACGGAGACAGATTAACCCTCTTATAACCAGTTATAGCTGACCATCACAGTGATCATACACTATAATAGTGATGTTACGGTTAACCGACCACGGCAAATCCGTGACCGGTCACGGCCATAGTTGGTGGTTAACCGCATAACCGTCCCAGCTCTAGGAAATAATACAGTAAACATCTTCATATTTATCCAACACACTGAATGTAATTATATAATTAGACATGTGGTGGATAATGATTAGAAACACGATCTTTAATAAAGGTTTTAAATTTAATATCAGCGTTCAAGATTAGTCACGCGATCACCAATAAACTGGTGCCGAGCGGGGGTCACTATAAAATGTTAATGTTCCGACTAAATACGCCCTATAGTATAGGCTACGTTGTAGAATACGATAGCCAGTTCTTAATGTCAGTATCATTTATATACGGTAGCAACAATGACATCACCTTAAGCAACCTTCACACAGCGTCGCATCATAACCCGACGGTGTAAGACCAATCTAAATATACACAGTGTCTAGATCAAAGCGGTCTCTGACAAACGATAAAGCTGCGTCAAATTCGTCAATCATTGCCATCATGTCGCAGTGATGTCTTTGACCTCAAACGACGAGTGTTGTCAATTTCATTCTTTCAATTAATACTAATAGTCGGGTCACCTTGTGTGTCTATACTAGTAAAACTGTCAATTCCGGGTGCCACCAAACGTTATACTTACCGTAACTTACGCGCAGTTAACACCGTTTATGCCTGAATCAATCTTGAAAACGTTGTACATGTAACTAATACACTATGTTCAGACTAGTCGACGGCAAAATTCAGAGTCAACGTTCTGACATTTCAGCGCCGACTACAGCTAGTCGATTAATCGTTTCAACCCAAATGATAACACCATTTATGCATAGCGTGTATTAATTTAAAAATTAAAAACAATTATGCAAATTAGCAAACACCACAGTTCGCGGTTGTTGTGAAACAGTGGTGTTTATAAAAAGAGTTGTTTTCGGAAATTATTAGATAGCTGTGAGGGGATCTCTGCACGTTGAGTTCTTCGTAGTTCTATGTTTACTGGTAATCGCTGAGCGGTCAACAACTGTTGAAATGTTACCCTCGAGGGTAACAAGTGATTTGCGGCTCGCCATGTGACCCACCCTCGGCCAATCAGAAGAGAGGACAATGGGATGATGGATAACAATATATTATGCATAATGAACTACTAGTATATTATCTCACTTGAATTTTAGAAAATTGCCTATTGTATGAATTAGAGTGATAACGGTACAATGGCAACATTTCTAACTTTATGACAGATATTTTAAGTAAAATTCCAATAATGAGTGTTGTAGTACAAGTATAAAATTGAGTACTCATTAAAGATGGCCTATCTCTTCATAAACATGTTGAGTCGAGACTCCTGACCGGAAACTCTTCTATCGATTAATATTGATTTTATTTCAAATTTTCTAGTATGTAAAACAAATTTGGGACATATAATCATATTATGGCTCGCAGAGCATGGCAAGCAGGAGAACTCTATCTGAGATTGGCTGCCGGTCTGTTCTGAAAATAGCAAGGAAAAAATGTTGCAATTGCTTATCACATTACTAGTATATAAGAAAATATCGATATAAAATTGATATTAATCGATAGATGCGTTTCCGGATCTTGGTGTCTTCGACTCGTATTTATTACTGGAAACTATATAAAACTTGTTTACACTGTTTGGGAATACATAGATCTTCTTAAAAGATGATAACTTCAAATGATGATATTGTTGTTTGTTAATTTCAGTCCCCAAAGAAGATTGGAGATGACATCATGAAGAACACAGTGGCATGGAAAGGGTTGAAAATCACTGTCAAGCTGACCGTGCAGAACAGGCAGGCAACCATATCGGTGGTACCCAGTGCCGCCTCCCTGATTATAAAAGCTCTTAAAGAGCCACCACGGGACAGGAAGAAGGTCAAGAACAGTAAGTCATCATATTCTGTTATAACTTGTAATATACGTAGAGTTCACACAGAGTCCATCATATTGTCTTTTGATTGGACGAAGCTCGATCATCTTCGTTTCATCGGGGGGGGGGGGGGGGGGGGGGGGGGGGACACTACATAAATTCGTCGGGGAACTACATCAATCGACTAAAGTTGAGTAGTCTACTCCAACCCATGCCCTATTAATTTTAGTAAGGATGTATTATCTCTTCTCTTCTATACATTTTATATAGTTTCTGGGATCTAAATATGAGTCAAAGATACTTGTCCGGAAATGCTTCTATCAATTAATATTGACTTTATATCAATATTGCCTTATATAATGTGTAGGGCCCTGTGAATGAGGCATTTTCATTTCGAATCGAATCTCGAATTGAGTCGGCCAGGTGATTACGAATCGAATCAAATATCGAATCCATTCATTGCATCAGTGGTATCGGCAGTGAAGATATAGATATCACTGGTCTTAGTGGCCATACCAGTATCAATTTGCTCACTTGGTAACAACGATAAGTGATCGTCTGTACTCTAGTGATCCGAATAATAGTAGGGGGTGGAAAATTTGCCAAATTTTAATAATAGTAGGGGTCGGAATAATAGTAGGGGGTGGAAATGTCAATGAAAAAGGAGATCATTGAAGAACACTGATTTAATTATCAAACAAAAACTTATAATAAACACTCCTCGACCCAGCACGGACAACGTCTGGTTCTTGCAGAACCTTTTCAATGTCATTGATTTGAACGGAGAACACTGCGTCAACACTTTTATACAAATTTTCATTTCTTTGGTCGGAATCGGTCCACCAACTACTCAATTGTGTTCTAATTAAAGAAACTTTCAAACGTGAGCCCCAGACGTTGATTAACTTCTTAGTTAATAATGCGTCAAATGTAAAAAAAAACAGACATAACGCGTTGTCACCTTTGTTCGCCTCACTGAACGATAAACAATACCCGCAGAGGGGGGTCTGTCTATTGCAATAGGGTCGCACGAATTGCAAAATAGCGACACGTGCGAGGATGGAGTTACTTCCCATGGATCAAATCATTGATTATATTGCGATGCCAGACGGTTGCGCGAATTCTTTGAACGTATTCCGTTTCATGCATGCCATTTGATTAAAAACTACGAATAATGCGATCATTCATGGAGTATGGGTGATCAAAATTAAATAATCGTAGGGGCTTGAATAAGAATCGTAGGGGGTGGATTGTTTCTCCAAAATTAACAATCGTACGGGTACGGTTATTCGGATCACTAGAGTATATAATGTAAATATTATCCATAAATGGATCAAATTGCATTTAACCAATTAAGTGTGTATTTGTTGTGTCCATCTCTGCTATAAAATAATGAAACAGTATCTTAAGCAATAATGAAGTCAGTAAGCAATCACATTCTCACAGCTGAAGTTTGACATACCGTACTGACCCGCGTTTAGGCCCAGGGGGCCTTTGTTTTATTTGAGCTCAAAAATCCAAGTGGGCTTAAACTCGGATATGGCCCTTTGCAAAAATGCAAACCAAAAATCCTAAGAAATCGGGACAGTAAAACCAATGAAAGCCGATCTGACGCCGATTATTTGGGAATTTTTTCAATTAAATGTGAATATTAAAATATTATAATAACACTTTAAGTCTTGTAGTTTTATTGGACAACATTCCCATGTTAAAATGACACTATTATGTAAGTACATGTAGTCTTGACTGACAGCCGTCTTGTTCCCAAAGTGTATGCTTGGAGTCAGGAATGCCCTGGTTATTATGTAAGTGGCAATGTGGGTTATCTATAGTCTGACTATAGTTTATATCAATGTTCCGATTTAATCCGATTAGGACTGATTAGGAAAACAATATGCCCGGCGCTTTATTCGTCATCCATTGTCTACATACATGGCGACTAATTGCATGTTTAACAAAAGCCAGTGAGTGTAATTATTTAACAGCACTGACAAGGCAGTTGTATTTCTACTAAAACGGCATTCTGAACTCCTCGACCTATGACCTCTGGGGGCAAACGGTGACGGAATCTGACGAGCTTTGCCGAATGCGAAAACGTATAAAAAACGTATACAATAGCACGTGTTTGAATATTTTGGTTTCGAGTGAATAAAGTTGACGCAGTTTGGAAGACATTTTTGTTAATTGACAAGTTCCCCCTTCTGCTCCATTATGATACCCACTGTGTGTTTACATAACCAAGAGGCCAGTTCTTTGTGTTTGGCCACATGTAGGAACACATAGGTCTACGTTGTCACTGAACACGAAAAATATGTTTTTACAGTACCGGTACTGTAGTTGGAACAGGTGCGCTTTGATTAAACTTAAAAGTATTGCACGCTGTTAGCAAGTGGGTTCTATTGTATTTTATGTCTGTTAAACGTTTGGTTTCCCCAGGGAAGTATAATTGAATAAAGAAATGTGAATTTAAGATTCACTTTATTTTATTTCATTTAATATTATCACTTACCTACGAATTATAACTTTCCATTTTTCGTGGCATTCTCGTCGTCACCGATCGTTTGTGAATAATCTTGGAATTATTTATTTGGGGAGTATCATTAACAAATACTTACTTACCACTGCTGAAATTGAACAAAATTTGGGGTGGGCTTAAACACAAATATACCCCTGTGCATGGAATTTGGCCAAAATATATGGGTGGGCTTAAACACGGGCATGGGCTTTGAACCGGGTCAGTACGGTATATGAATTTTTATTCAGTTACATTAGTCGTGCAATGCTTCGGTGGTCTACATAGAATAATAGCTCAGTCTACAACAGTGTTTGTGAATGTGGTCTTTCGTTTGTATCATAATCTATCTCCGCGAAAAAGCAAAGGTGTCAGTTGAGAATGCAACTGGTGCAAAAGATTCGATACAATGCGAATCAGGACAGCCAATTTTGAATCAAATCGAATCAGACGAAAGATTCTGAATCGAATCGATTCTCAGGGCCCTAATAATGTGATAATCAATTGGGACATATCTTCGACACTATGTTTAGAACAGACTGTCATGCAACTTTCAGGCGATCTCAGATAGAGATTGATTTCTCCCGCTTGCTACGTTTCCATTCAAAATTGAGTATGTACTACACCAGAAAATTTGAAATATAATCAATATTAGTTGATAGAAGCATTTCCAGACAGTGGTCTTCAATTCATATTTATTATATTATACCCAGGAAACTATATAAAACTTGTTTTATCAGAAGAGATAGAATGTCATTAAACTTTGAAGCTTTGTATGACATGCAGATATGATATGTGTCAATACTTTGTCATAATTCTATTGTAGTGTTGAAACGACTAGTGAATTTCAAAGTCGACTAGTCGAGGCCCAAAAGTCGCGTTGCGTCGACTAGTCGGTGCCCGATATCAAAACTTTCAAACATAACATGGTACGGAAAATTCAGCGTACATGTCATACGCTGATGACTGATGCAATGAGTCAATGGCGGTCTATTGCGTAGCGCATTTCCCTGCATAGACACCAAAAAATTATTTGGAAAATAATATGGTAAACATCTTGATATTTATCCAACACACTGAATGTAATTATATAATTAGACATGTGGTGGATAATGATGTGAAAATTGCCAGAGTGCCGATCAAGCGCTGTCAGTATCATCGATCTTGAAAATGTTGTACATTTAACTAATACACTATGTTCCGACTAGTCGACGGCAAAATTCAGAGTCGACGTTCCGACATTTCTTCAGAGTCGACTACAGCTAGTCGATTAATCGTTTCAACCCTATTCTATTGTTTTGACACCCTTTCTCTTTTTTTTCACTTGAATAGGCCTTTACCCCGATTGTCTTATTGTTACATTCCGGGACCAGCCTGGAGGCCGGTTATAGACATCTTCCTAAAATGGGCCACTTGTCCCTATATTTATATCCCCATATACTGGATTACATGCGTCATTCTGTCTGCTCCTATATCTCAACCATGGGTTATCGGATCTCGATGAAATTTGGTATGCAGGTTTGGCATTGGCTTTCAGAAGATGGTTCATTGACATTGTTCACATTTTCCATTCAAGAGTTATCCCACTTCTTACAGTACTCTGCTTGGGAATTATGGAGGAATTTGGCAATTTTGTAATTCACCCGCCGCCTGTGAACCAATTTCATATGAAAATTAAATTGCCTCTTATCATATTGAAAGGGATTCATTTCCAATTGTGTACATCATTTCAATTTTATGGTTATATTCTAATCACAGGCCTTAAAATCTGATGAGAATCAGAATCATGATTCTCATTTTAATTCTCGTAAAAAGCCTTTTGATTCCCTGTAATGCTATGTTTTGATTCTCGCAAAATTTGATTGATTTTAAGGCCTGAACCGTTATTACATGTATAAGCATATAGTGTGCTGTATGTGTTTACCTGTATCGGTGATATTGTGCTGAAAATCTGAGTGAAGTTTTTAGAATATCCTTCATATTTTCACACCCCTACTAGTACTTTTATTCCACCCCTACTCGTATTGTCCCCTTAAATTTTCGGAGGACTATTGTAATCAGCCGCGTGCGTCCCGTCCATCCGTCCATGCGGTACTACCTACGAAATGGTATTCGTGGGGCTAAAATTTTGTGAGTCTGTAAAAAATTACTTGTGTGGCTTTTATTTTTGTTCTTGCAAACATATAGTTGTGTGCTTTTGTAAACTGTCCGTTCTGTGTGGCTTTTTAAAATAGTTTTTGTTCTCGCAAATAGATAGTTGAATGAATGAATTACAGTGCGTTTTGTGTGGTTTTTAAAATGAATTTGTGAGCCTTTTATCCAAATCTGGCTGTGTATTGACTCGGCTAGTAGACACACAATTTTGTATTATTGTCCAAGTTATGTGGCTAACCACACAAGTCAAAAAAGACACACAAGGGCTTCCTCTCCACAAATAAAGCCACACAAAACCCTACTAAAAACGCTTCGACTGAAATGGTGGAGGTGGGTTGTCCATTTTTTTGGTCAATTTGATGGACAAATTTTTTTGGGTGGCTTCTGGCAGGCGATTTCAGAGCCTCAAAAAACCCTTTTTTTTTAATTCTCAATTTTTTTTTATTCAAGTTATGTGGCTACTAGTAGCCACATAACTTGAATCTCAAGTTTGGATCCTTTAAAGACATACTATGTACTTGTTCGGGTGCGTGAAACTGATAAGATAGTATTCAGGAGCTATGCCAACTGGAGGAATGTAACATTCTATTAACATCGCTGAAAATCAGAAGCAAATAGACTGTACCACTCCATAGAAAACATCATCTGAACTACGCTCAATTCTAAATATTTACTACTCGATTCGGGACTCATCTATCGGCGATAAACTAACGAAAATGATTTCGCCATTGAGAGTCACAGCATTTAATTAATGTATAAGAATGACGGTGTTTGTTGTCAATTTGGATATAATATTTCTAAAAATACCTACTTTGAAAAAGATTAATCTACATTTCTATTTGATCACCCTACCCGAGTGTTTCACATCACTTTAATTGCAAATACCGTTGATTTTTCCTAGAGTTATGGACTTTTTTCGACTTAGAAAATTTAATTTTACTTCTTTTTTCTTTGGTTTCCGGATGATAACTCAAGTTTGGATTGTTTAATTGGAAATTCTGTTTTTTTGTGGGTTGTTCATATCAAAATACAGGTCAAGTTCGAATTTGAGTTTGATCCAATGATTTTTCCCAGAGTTATGGGCCTTTCGACTTTGAAAAACATTTTTTTAAATTTTCTATATGAGGGTACCTTCATGGTGTAATCAACTCCTCCTACAGTTTTGCTCGTAGATATTTGTAACTTCAGAGTATTTTTACCCACATATTGGAGATGTGCAACATGTATATAGATGACGGAATTTTTTTTTTTTTTATGGAATTATTAACCCTTTCGACTTGGAACATTTCAACATTTTTTTAATTTCTTTAACAAAGCGACATCGACTTGCCACGTTGTCGGGGGACACTGTGGTCGGCCGACCTTTTATTCAACTAAGGATTGAACAGATTTGAGGTTTGATAATAACCCAAGTAGCTTACTATTAATTACCAGTAATACAAGCTTAACTGCAATAGAGAGACCAGCGAAAATGATGTCTTATTGAATTCGAGTTATTTTTAGCCACATATATACCACATAGCAGTGAAGCTGTAACCCATTCATGATTCAGTGGACTCTCCCATTCAGTTCTAAAGTTTTATATTGGAAAAGTCTATTGTTCATTTGTAGGGATGTTCTCATTATATTTTTCAATTAATCATTCTTCTATTATATCTCCAGGTTTCTCCTCATTCACTTGCATGGATTTCTGTAGTTAAAAATTAACACTTCTCAACATTCCTGATACTTTCATCTGATATGTCTCATTTTATATTGGTTTATTTTGACACACTCTTTGCTCCTATTGATTAATTTATTTTTATTTTTACCCATACCATAGTGCATGGTGCTATAACTCTTTTATTATTTGATCGGAACCAAATTTTGTAAATCTAACAAAATACAGATAGAGTTAAAATATGGGTTTGATCCAAGTTTTTTTTTATGGAGTTATGGCCCTTCAACTTAGATTTCACGCATGCTGCAATAACTAAAAAAAAAGATATCTGAAATCAAATTTGGCATGTGAGTTTCTCAGCCCAAAATACAGATAAAATTTGAAGATGGGTTTGATCCGATTTTTATAAGAGTTATGGGCCTATTTAAAAAAAAAATTGTTCTTATCTTTGAAGATTAACATTGTATTTTTAGATTCCTAGCTGAAAATAGCTTATCACTATCGCCAAGGTATGGGTTAAATATCTGCCACGATCGGCCTCTCGTTATAAAATGTTGACATGGTTTATTGCCAATTTGCAAGGCCCAGGGTTGTATGCAAAATGAAAGGTGTTTAAATTTTGACCCACTCCTTAGTGCTTAAATGGAAGTACTTAATAATCCACCACTATCCTTGAAAAAGTACTTGCATAAAATGGTTTGCATGGGTAAATGTATTGGAAATCTCGAGCAAAAACTCGAAGCCGCGATATCATTCAGCCAATACTATAAATAATTATCAGGATTTCTCTCCTCCGCAAAACGTTATCGTTAAGATAGTAAAATCGTCCTTAAAATCTCAACCCAGTCTCTTCAAAAAGTGTTTCAAGAGTATGAACCCTGCCCCCTAGATATCAAGTGAGTTGACTGATTGATTTGTTGAGTTATTCTAAACTATTTTCAGTTAAACACAGTGGGAGCATCCCATTTGAAGAGATTCTCAGCATTGCCCGACAGCTCAGAGATAGAAGTATGGCCAAGACATTAGCTGGTACCGTCAAAGAAGTCTTAGGTATGTATTGTCATACTGTGTCAACTTCATACTTAGCAAGGATTGGTACACCAAATCTCTGCTGTCATATAAAATTATTATTGCTTATGCCAATAAAAATAGATTGTATGTTTCAGCACATCAACCGACCCTAAAAATAACCGCCAATCTGCGTGACCCTAAAACTCGATATTAAAAAATAAAAACCCAAAATTTGTATGGCTATTTATGTTGACCTTTGCTTTTGCTTAAGTATTTTAACTCGTTGCATTCCTTATCTCTTCAATGTCATGTATTGAAACGATTAGTCGTTGTCGACTAGAATTTTTGCAATCTAATAGCAATCGACTAAGTGCCATTTTTCCCAGAAAGGTATAGGTAAAAGTTTCATTGGTAACAATCATTGCTGTATGCAATATACTTCCATATTTATCTTCGCCCGTATGTATAAAGCAGACTACTAGTATTGCTGTGGACCGTAAATACAACTGCCTGGTCACGATTGCGGTATTATAAAAGCAAGCCGCAAATCCCAATAGTCTGTCTTCAATCCAGAGATGGCGACCTGTCTCATTGGAACAATCTAATTGTCATTGTTCAGCTTAGTCCAAGTCTGCTCGTACGAAAAACAGCTAAGATATTATGATAGCGAAATGCTGTTTTTCATCCAAGACCACCCTGTCCAGGGTTCGCGCTGCCACTTGCCAAATTTGCCAATGGCAAAAATAAGGTATTTAGTGTGGTGGTGGCGTTGACATAGCTAATCCTCTTGTAATGTGCCCTTCTGATGAAGCAAGCCTTCTACAATTTTAATGTTCGGTGATTGGTTTAATGTTGTATAATAAACCACAAAATAAGACTCAATGTTGCATAAAATTAATCTATCAGGTTGGCAAATTATTTGCAAAAGTAAATTTTGGTCCAGCGCGGGCGCTGACCCTGTCACCATTTGTATGACATGGTTTACACTTTAGTGACCAGCTCACATAAAACCACAAATAAATGTTATCAAATATCACAATTGCGACAATAAACAGGTCTCGTACTAAAAATAGCATTTTGCTATCTCAATATCTTAGTTGGTTTTCATACGAGCAGACCACATATCTTCCTTGGGTAAGCTAAGTGCAGCGAATCAAGGATCGTATATACTAGTAGAGCGTCCATATATCATAAGTTCGTCACATTTAGCCAGTCAAGAAATTCTGCAAAGACAAGCATGCTTTTATCAAATTAATAACTGAAGTATTGACCCCAAAAGACACCCCAGGTTGCCACTTCCATGTAGTTAAACGACCCTGTCATCATGCATACTAAAGGTGCCATGATTATTGATTTCGATAATCGGTCGTCAATAATCGATTAATCATACCTAATAACATCAGTGGAAGTATTCCGTAATATGGCCTATTGGCTGGGTGCTGGTTAACTGCACTGTCGCTGGTTGTTTGAGGCATCGGCTGATGTAATTTTTACGTTAATAATTAACCACTGTTGATGACCAGTGAACACAATGTATTCAATACCAGCACAATTCTCCGTGATGTTATGGTTATAATATTTGTGAGCTTATTAGAACGAACGTACTATTAATTTCAGTGTTAATAATAGCCAAACATATAAACAATATAGAAGTAGGAATGCACAACGGATGGCCGACGGTTCCTAAATAATGGAAACTATAAGTTTCATCAAACTTAGAGAGTATGGATAACAATCACAAAGGTGTGCCCCCACCCACAACTCCACAAGTTAAGTATTTTATAATATCGAGTTTCATTCAGCATGATACGCAATAGCCTGTACTAGTAACATCTAAGTATACTTATGCAAACAAAGTATACTCGCAAATGACGTCGCAGAGAACATCGCTGATTAAAATGCCATAGGTTCCCTGGTTTCCAGAGCTCTCTCGAATGTCAATCAACTCCCATTGGTTTAATCAGATTCAAGGGCAAGTGCATTCATTGAACACGGTGACAGTCGGCACATTTCAAAGATGTATTGCCGCCTTTCAAGTATAAATATACAACGACGTCGCCATAAGTTCAAAGCTGCAGTGCCGCCAATTTGTAGAATATACAACGACCCGAAGAGTAACCATGTCGCATCATCAAATGATCTGCCGACTGTTTGCAACATAAGTTAGTATCTGTATCTGTAGTTGTTACGTCCTAGTGACCAAAGCTGGCTTTTACAGGACTGTACTCATGTTGTCGGATTCTCTTTGATATGCGATCAAAGGTTGTTATAAACCCATCGGTTGTAGATTAAACTGTGTAAAACAAACACGGTTTTCAATAATACCCGTCATTTTCCGATATCAAAATAAATAATGCAGATTAATCGACGATGGAAATGGTAATCGATTATCGACTTTATCAACGGTTCATTGATTATACGATTAATCACTTGATAGGCATTGAAAATTGCAGAAGTCTTCAAATGAAATGTACATGCACAATTAACTTGACCTACTTACGAAAGAAGTGTCCGCTGACTGCCGTGTATTTTAGAAGTAAACACAAGTGTACTTGTGTAGCCTATATTGATAAGTACCATGTAAAATTATTTGGTATGCACCATGTATATAACAAGTTTGCAACAAGATTCCATCAAGTTTCATGTTTACATCAATGCGACAACAGCAGAAATAATTTCAGTTGTAGTAACAAGTGCTAGTAATACCTACATGTAGCTTGAAAAGCCATGTTCTGTAGATCTGAAGGTGGATGTTCTAAAACCGACATGTTAATGCTAAAATAATCATGTTTGTTTCCACAGATGAGCTCTAAAATTATTTACCGTAGTATTTATATTTGCTGGATAAAATAATATAGATATATTTATACATCATTAAGCAGCATGTGGTTATCATATTTTAAATCCATGTTCCCACCGGTGACCGGTGTTTCGGAAGTCTCGAGACACATGCGACTCCCGGTCAACAATTTGTTAAGTATATTGACACTTACAGGATTTTGTTAACAACTCTGTCAAAATTGGCCTGTCAAGACCTAACTGTCTTCCAAAATTACTAACCAGTAGTACAATACAAAAAATTAAATAAAGGTGCAGACTAATTTAAAGCCTCGTCGGGGTTGCCAACTGGTACCGGTACCGGAACCGGCGGTAATCAGGAATTAAATCGGTACCGGTTCTGATGTCGATTACCAATGGTTATCGGTATTGATTGTTGATTTCTATTAATGTACATCTTAACGAATATAAAGGGTTAATTAAGAAGCTCAACATATCGTCAGCACAATGCACATTCAAACATCAAAGGCACAGTATGCCGCACTATGACAACTTGTCACGAAATTGACAGAATGCATGCATTGTGTATGCGGCAGTATTTTCTCTCAAAATCTATTCCAAATTTTCGAACTAGCCAACTACAACTAGGCTTACTGGAAACGACTTTGGTTTCATTGGGTGACATCATTTATGAAATTACAACATGCGAGTAAAATGGACGATTAGTGAGTTCTCTAATTACCACACAAATAATATGGTGTACCGTGTATCCATACAAGCCAACAATGTTAGATATATACATGTCTACATTCGTTCCACTCTGTATTCTGTCTTTTAAAAAATCCTCCATTTGCGACTTGCTGAAAACCGCCTCAGGGGTGCCACGATTAATCGTATAATCGATGAACCGTTGATAAAGCCGATAATCGATTACAATTTACATCGTCGATTAATCTAAGTTATTTATTTCGGACGTCAGAAAATGACATGTATTACTGAATATGGTATTTGTTCTACCGTTTAATCTACAACCGAGGGGTTAACATCCTTTGAATGTGTATCAAAGAGATTCCAATAGCATGAGTACTGACTAAATTTAATATATGTAGCAAACAGTCGGCAGTTCATTTGATGATGTGACATGGTTTCTCGTCGGGTCATGGCGACATCATTGTATATTTATACTTGAAAGGTGGCACTATGAACTCACAAATATTATAACCATAACATCGCTGAGAACTGTGCTGGTATTCAATACATTATGCTCATTAGTATTAATAGTAATTATGACGCACTTTATTAACGTAAAAATTACATCAGCAGATGCCTAAAACAACCAGTGACAGTGCAGTTAACTAGCACCCAGCCAATAGGCCATATTACGCTATTATATAACTTCCGCTGATGTTATTTATTAATATAAGGTACGATTAATCGATTATAGTCGATTATTGACGACCGATTATCGATTATCAAAATCAATAATCGTGGCACCTCTAGTTTGCGGTACTGAACATCAGTGCGGAACCGGTACCGAAAGTTGTGGTACCGTCAGTACTTTGGCAACCCTGAGCCTCGTGCAAATAAATAACATACAGACCAGTTATAATTACAATTAGTACCTCTTATATGCATGTTGTGTGACTGGTGTTTTTGTTACAGGCACAGCCCAATCTGTTGGTTGTACTATTGACCGCCAGCCGCCACATGACGTGATCGACCAAATAAGCAACGGCGAACTTGATATTCCTGATGTGAGTGTACTATGATATTAAAGTTACCCTTCTGATTTTACACCCTAAATTACCATTTCTTGGCTTCGTCAGCCTTCGTGTGTGAAAAAATTAGTCGAGGAACCCACCTTTCAACAGAGTTATTAGATTTTTGAAATATATTTTTTTTCTTCATCTCTCTAATTCCACATATGTTGCTGCCTGGTTTGAACTGAAGTTCGCCAGCACGCGTCATCACAAAATGTAAACAAACATCTTTCATGTGTAATGACATGGTATTGTAACTATCTCCCTTTGGCAGTCTCGTATATATAAGAGAATGCATTGACGTAACAATATTTACCTTGACCTTGTAAGCCAGTGCATTCTCTTGTATATGTGAGACTCGCATATATAAGAGAATGCATTGGCACAGGGTTTTCACAAAGTTTCAGGAAGCTCCAGTCATGAAAGGGTTAAGGAATCAATCAGTTTGAAGATGTACAGTAATGCCCTATGTAATCGACTCCTTAAACACAGCAGAATTATGGTTAACTTTTCAGGATTTAGTCGGAAATATGGCTTGTTGCCATTCAACGAGCCATAGTTCCGACTAAATCCTGAAAAGTTACTCATAATTCTGCTGTGTTTAAGGAGTCGATTACTTAGGGCATTACTGTAGCTATATTTCTGGATGATTTAGTTTTGGAAAGTTAGCCATGACTAGTGTTGAAACGATTAGTGAATTTCAGAGTCGACTAGTCGAGGCCCAAAATTCGCGTTGCGTCGACTAGTCGGTACCCGATATCAAAACTTTCAAACATACCATTGTACGGTAAATTCATCGTACATGGCGCACACTGATGACTGATGCAATGACGGTCTATTGCATTGCGCATTTCCCTGCATACACACCAATATATTTGGGAAATAATACTGTAAACATCTTGATATTTATCCAACACACTGAATGCAATTATATAATTAGACATGTGGTGGATAATGATTAGATACACGATCATTTATACAGGTTTTAAATTTAATATCAGCGTTCGAGATTATTTCGTTTAGTCACGTGATCACCAATAAACCGGTGCCGAGCGGTGTCACTATAAAATGTTAATGTTCCGACTAAATATGCCCTATAGTAACTGTATAGGCTACGTTGTAGAATACGATATCCAGTTCTTAATGTCAGTATCATTTATATACGGTAGCACAAATGACGTCACCTTAAGTGTCCTTCACCCAGCGTCGTATCATAATCCGACGGTGCGAGATCAATGGAAATATACACAGTGTCTGTATCAAAGCGGTCTCGGACAAACTACAAAGCCGCGTCAATCATTGCCATCATGTCTTTGACCTCAAACGACGAGTGAGACATTGTGTTGTCAATTTCATTCGTCCAATTAATAGTCGGGTTACCGGTCCGTGTGTGTCTATACTAGTAACACTGCCAATTCCAGGTGCCACCAAACGTTATACTGACCATAACTTACGCGCAGTTAACACCGTTTATGCCGGAATCGATATTGAAAACGTTATACATGAAACTAATACACTATATTCCGACTAGTCGACGGCAAAATTCAGAGTCGACGTTCTGACATTTCAACGTCGTCTACGACTAGTCGATTAATCGTTTCAACCCTAGCCATGACTATGTTAAAATTTGGGCCTAAAATAAAAAGAGAGCTTTGTTTCCACTAACAAGACCTACCAACTCTTTTTTTTAGTCGAGTTTTTCAAAAACTCGATTTTTGGTTTGACGAGGGGTGGCGGGCGGACCTAAAGAATGCCTTGTAACTTTGACATTTGTGAACGGATTCCAAAAAAATTTGGTATGAGTTGCTCCCAATGACTGTTTACTGCCTGTAGAAAATGGGTCACGTCCGAACTTTTTGACAAGAGTTATCCATCTTTGTTTACTTTTTTGTTTTGTTTTTCACCGTAAGCGTGATAACTCCCGCAAATATTAACCAATTTCAACAATATTTGGTATATGAGACTCTTGCAACAATATCTCGGACGAGTTCGAAAACCTGGTTTGTCCGAAAAATTTTCCCGGAGTTATGGGTCTTAGTTTGTCTATTTTAATAACAATTTTATCACCGTTAGTGCGATAACTCTATGAAATATTAACGGAGTTGTGCACCTTATTGGCAGAAGTTTGGTTCGACTGCCAAAAAACTCATTTTCACCGTTAGCGCGATAACTGAATCAAATATTAACTGATTCGAACCATATTTGATATATGAGTCTCTTGCAACAATATCTCGGACGAGTTCGAAAACCAGGTTTGTCCGAATTTTTTCCCCGGAGTTATGGGCCTTAGTTTGTCTATTTTTAGCATTTTTTTCACCGTTTGCGCGATAACTGAATCAAATATTAACTGATTCAAACCATATTTGATATATGAGTCTCTTGCAACAATATCTCGGACGAGTTTGAAAACCAGGTTTGTCCGAATTTTTGGGCCAAAGTTATTGGCAGAAGTTTTTTTCGACTGCCAATAAACTTGACATAGCATCTTAGATGCGTACCCCTTGTCAGCAATGTTATCACCGTTAGCGCGATAACTCAATGAAATATTAACCGATTTAAACAATATTTGGTATATGAGTCTCTTGCAACAATATCTCGGACCAGTTGGAAAACCAGGTTTGTCGGAAAAAATATTCCGGAGTTATGGGTCTTAGTTTGTCTATTTTAATAACAATTTTATCACAGTTAGTGTGATAACTCAATGAAATATTAACGGATTCAATTGATATTTGGTATATAGGTCTATTGCAATAATATACCACCGTCCGACTTTTTCCCGGAGTTGTGCACCTTATTGGCAGAAGTTTGGTTCGACTGCCAAAAAAACTCGACAAAAGCATCTTAGATGCTTACCCCTTGTTTTTATACGCCCTTTTGAAAAAAAGGCCGTATTATAGTATTGGTCTGTCCGTCCGGGCGGGCGGGCGTCCGTCCATCCGTTAACCTGTTGTCCGGATGATAACTTTAGTTAGAGTGAACCAAAATTAGTAAAATTTGGTATGTGGGTTTATTAGCCGAAAAGTAAGTTCAAGTTCGAATTTGGGTTCCGCCCGCCAATTTTCACCGGAGTTATGCCCCTTATTTAACGTTTTTTGACTTAGAAAATCCTTGAAATTTGTTGTCCGGATGATAACTTTAGTATAGTTTATCGGAATGAATCCAAATTTGGTATATTACTTTCGCCCACCAAAACACAGGTCAAGTTCGAACATGGGTTCTGTCCGACATTTTTGGCAGAGTTATGCCCCTTTTTCGACTCCGAAAATTCAGTTTTTCTTATGTTTTTTGGTTTCCGGATGATAACTCGAATTTTGGAATGTTTATACGCAAAACCCGTTTTTTTGTGGATTACATATATCGAAATACAGCTCAAGTCCGAATTTCGTTTTAATCCGATATTTTTTGCGAGAGTTATGGCCCCTTTTTTGACGTAATTTGACTTAGAAAATCCCTGAAATTTGTTGTCCGGATGATAACTTTAGTTAGAGTGAACCGATTTCAATCAAATTTGGTATGTGGGTTTATTAGGAGAAAAGACAGCTCAAGTTCGAATTTGGGTTCTGTCCGCCAATTTTCACCGGAGTTATGCCCCTTATTTGACGTAATTTGACGTTGAAAATCCCTGAAATTTGTTGTCCGCATGATAACTTTACTAGAGCTTATCGGATTCAATGATAATTTGGTATATTACTTTGTCCCACCAAAACACAGGTCAAGTTTAAATTTGAGTTCCGTCCGCCAATTTTTACCAGAGTTATGCCCCTTTTTGATCAGTTTCCGCCGACCCAAGAGAGGGCGTATATTGCACGCCCAGCGTAGCTCTTGTTGTTATTGTTGAAGTCTTCTGAGGAGCTACACTGGTGCATCATAAATAAACTCTTTAAAATAGGGTCATGTAACTAGCTTAGTTAACACTTCTACGACTGGAGCTTCCTGAAATTTTGCGAAAATCCTGTGCCAATGCATTCTCATATATGAGAGTCTCCATAGTGAGCCTCTTATATACATGTGTAAGAGAACACAATATAATGGTTAATAATATGTAATATAGTTTTAACTAGCTACCCTATTATTTATACGCCTGCAACAATGTTGTGGGGGGGCTATACTGCAATCGGCTTATCCGTCCGTGGACGGATATTTGTCCGGAGTTTTTCTCAGTCGTTTTTTAATCATTTTCCGTGAAACTTGGCACAGGCATCAATCACCATGGAAACATGTGCACCTGCAATTATGACGTCTGTCGGACTTTTTTTGGTTGATTATATCCCTTTTTTGACATAGAAATTTTTTTGAAACTTTGCACAGATATTTAGTAGCATGGGAACCTGTGATTATGATGTCTGTCCGACTTTTTTTTGTGGAGTTATTCCCCTTTTTCGACTAAGAACATTTTCTCAACATGCATAATTTTGTCCAAGATTTTATTCCTACATTTTTCGGTCAATAGGTTTAGGATTAGGGTTAGGGTTGTGCACCTTCAATACCAATCTGTTATTTTATTATTTTAACTTAATGTTTACTGACATGTGAAACATCTTAGTGTTTTAAAAGCACGGGGGGTATCCTTATTCCCATTTGGACAGTCACGCCTCTAGTTTTATCAGTCCGCAGAAGCAATGGTCTTTTTAGCTCAACTTGACTTTGTAAATTTTGAACTATTGCCATGGCTTGGCATCCACCAACAATTTCCTTGGCTCACCCTACAGGCCGCATCCCTCATCACCAAATTTCATATGGATCTTCGGGTGACCTCCAGATGGGAGCCAGCAGCCATTTTGGATTTCAAATTGTGAATCCATCGGCACAATCTGCAGCCCGCATTTAGTGGATAAATGTTGGCAATGAAATTAGTATCATTTACACAATACAATCCATTTACTGAAACTTTTTACATACCTTCTTTATCTTTATTCTATTGACTGCTCTGCCAGCATAAAATTATTAACGACTCCCTAAGTTGAGCTACTGTGTCATTGACACTTTCATTTTGTTAGGTCTCACTTTAAAACCCACAACCCTACAACTGTGTTTATTTTCCATTGCAGGTTTAAAGAAATGCTTCAAGGAGAATAAATAAAAAATAATAGATCACAGATATTGTCTTGATTCTTTATGCACCATTTGAAGCATATGGGAGCCCAAATTCACATTTAATAACCAATTACGCTTAAGTGTATTTCCAATGCCATTACGCTTAAGCGTAATGCCATACACTTAAGCGTAATGTCATTACGCTTAAGCGTAATTCAAATTCCATATCTCAAAACTCCCCTGGATCTGAAATGGATGCAGCCAATTACTGATGCTAGTAACATTTAATATATATCTACCTTAGATGATGCCATTATATGTAAGGTAGTAAGGCTATGAAAACCTATTAAGCTTATCGTAATGGAGTTGTGAGTGAGACTATTATGCTCAAGCGTAATTGCATTATGCTTATGCGTAATGGTATTACGCTTCAGGGTAATGAAATTACGCTTAAGTTAAGCATAATGCATTACGCTTAAGCGTAATTGGTTATTAAATGTGAATTTGGCCTCCCATAGAAGCAGTTGTATTAAGTATTATTTCAGTTTAGATAATTGCATTATGTTGGATGTGTTGAACCATTTACACATGTCCATTGAGTTACACAGAGCTTCCGATTGTAGCTAATAAGTTTGATATTGGAATAAATGCAATATACAGTATAAAAGCTCTAAATAATCGACTCCTTAACCACAGCAGAATTATGGGTAACTTTTCAGGATTTAGTCGGAAATATGGCTTGTTGCCAGTCATAGGAAAGCTCTCACTGAGCCATATTTCCGACTAAATCCTGAAAAGTTGCCCAAATTCTGCTGTGGTCAAGGAGTCGATTATTTAGAGCATTACTGTATGTATTGCAAATCAATCAATCTAAAATGAATTTCACAACAATACCAGACCTGTCAAATCCCAACCAAGCCTTGGACTAGTGTTGCCTGACATTTACTGTTTCCCTTCTGCTCCGTTTCTATGTCCCCTAATTTGCAGAAGATAAAATGCATTATCAAGGTGACTAATGGCTGAACATCACCAACTTCAACTGGGGGACTTCAATCTGATCCTAGGACTGATAAGGTTCCCAGAGCCGGCGTGATAGCATCACTAAATTCACCCTTTGCAGACCTCATTCTGCAAATAGCCGACTCACTATCCAGACTTGATCCAAACAGCTAAATCTTTTTCTCGAAAAATACATGACAGTTATCCTTTGCTTCAGTCTTGAGCCGTCATCTTTGATCGATTGAAAACTAGAGCCACCACTTGGCTTCATTAAGGCCAAAACAAAAATCTTCTCCGTTTCCGATAACATTGGGAAAATTTTGCAGACAGGCAGGCAGGGATTTTTTGTTTGTTAAACCTTTGATAAAAACATGTTGGGAAAATTTTAGACAGGCAGGCAGGGATTTTTTTTTTGTTAAACCTTTGATAAAAACATGTTGTCCCTTGTTCATTCACTCTGCAGTAAGATCTCTACCAATGTTGAGCTTAATAACCTGGTTATTTATGCTTTTGGTGGGATTGGGGGGGGGAAACGATAAATAATCACATTGACACTCTAACAGGTAACAATATAGACTAGCTTTCTGGAGAAAATTTAAAAAAAAATTGAGGCTGGCAAGAAAATCTCAGCCAGCCAGGGTATCGGAAACAAAGACGTTTTTTTTTTTTTGGCCTAATGCCTATGCTTCCATTCCATATAAGGTATGAGCTGGGACTTGCATTTCTTTGAAAATAAAATCTCAATTGGGTGCATTAACGTATACAACACAAATAAGTCCGGCCGCCAGGTCACGGATGCGTGTTTTGGCGTAGAAAGTTTTTTTCTCTGCGGATTTTGTAAATTCAGGTATCCGACATCAAGATTTTATCGGCTGGCCATCTGTCAGCCTTGAGCAATTTTTAGCTCACCTTAGACGAAGTCTCAGGTGGAGCTATAGTCATCACTCCTCGTGCGTCCGTCAACTTTTTTAAAAACATCTTCTCCTCTGAAACCATCATACCGAATTGGTTCATATTTGGTGTGGATGTTCCCTAGGTGACTCTCATTCAGATTTGTTCAAATGAGGTCACTGGGTCAAATAGTTGCGAAGCCAGGGCCATAACTCTATTCCTTCATAGTAATTCTTACGACTTCTTGTTAAGAACCATTGGGCCGATTTAGCTAATATTTGGTATGGAGGGTCCTTGGGTCACTGGTGTTCAGATTTGTTCAAATGAGGTCACCCTGTCAATTAGTTGAGAAACCAGGGCCATAACTCATAGTAATTCTTACAATGACTTCTTCTAAAAAAATATTTGGCCGATTTAGCTTATATTTGGTACAGAGATACCTTGGGTGACTGGGGTTCAGATTTGTTCAAATGGGGTCACTGGGTCAAATAGGGGCAGAGCCAGGGACATAACTTTAAAAACAAAAAATTTAATTTTTGCATTTTGACCTTTAATTTTTGTTTAGGACACATCACAGCCTCATATTTCTTACCTAGATTTTTCTTAGCATGTTCTTCATCTGTATGGATTTTGGTATTGTTTATTTAACCCCTTCCACTCTTGTTTTGATATATAATTCATCCAAGACAGGATTACTCAAACATTTTTCATCTGATCAACACCAAATTTGGTATATGAATTTTTGACACTTATATACAGATCAAGTACAGGGCCTGGAACCTACGTCATAAAACAAAGTTTTTCACCGAAAAATGGCGGCTGCTCGGTGCGACTCGAAGTATTTATCGTTTTTGCAAACTATGTTCATAAACCACTAAAAAAATCATTGCTTATGAGCTGTAAAACATTGTTTGCTAGCTCACAGTCATCTATACCGAGATATATATGTAACGGTTGTAAAGATTATCGCGTTCACGTGGTTTCCGTCACCAATTTTCGAGGCATGTTTCAGAGTTTTGAAATGGTAACGCCTACATTGACTTTTAAAACTGGAATTGTGACATAAATGGTAACGCCTACATATAGTCAACATTTGATTCCAAAATTGGCAATTTGGCTGAATTCTTTCTTCCACTTGCCGAATATCACAATTAGTTTTAGGACTAGTGAGTAGTGTATGTCTTCACAGTTAATGGAACTTATGGCAGCGCAAGAGTATAATTCTTCCCTCGCTATAAGATCCCCGAATATTGCCGAGGCGAATCGGTATACATCGGCTCAAAAGTAGACTACTTCACTTGTGGCAGGCTAATTAATACGTTTTTCACGGAATAACTATCACAAGACATAAATGAATAAAATAATTAGTAATTATATGACCTTTATATATCAATATTATTATAGGGAATAAGAAAAGGGGTCATTCTGGTTGATGCATCATGTACATGTATAATTATAGGCTAAAATAAACCAAACTTTGATAAATGAATAAATCGCAATATCGCCACTGCTTGAGTTGAACCAGGAAGAAGCTTTAAGTTGTATTATTCAATTTTTGTTTCAAATTCAAATGTTTCTGAAATTAATAAAAGAAAAAACTTTTAAAGTGATGTGAAACACTCCGGTAAGGTGATCGAATAGAAGTGGAGAATAATCTTGTTCAAAGTAGTTATTTTTACAAATGTTATATCTAAATTGACAACACACACCGTCATTCTTATTTACTAATTAAATGCAGTGACTGCCGATGGCGAAATCGTTTATTTCGATACGACTCAGTCTCATATCGCTGACATTTGTCAATATATGCACATAACACGTAGAATTTAAGGTAATAGAAAATAGTTTGACATATTATATATCAATACTATCGGATTCAGCATTCAATGATGCATGCATATATCGCAAGATGCCAGTGATGATAGCCGTCAGAAGTCGCAATGTAACTTATACGGATTGTATAGATGGGAAACTACATAGTACATCCCTGCCAGTCATTTTCTGAGTCCTTCGTGTATTCTCGCCATAATGGAAAAGCCGAACACCAAAAAAACACGCGTGGTCTGGAATTCTACGGGTTCACAACAAACGCTAAAACCAGCGGGTGTCTATAACCGGGTATTAGGAAAATTTCGGAAACGAAATACTCTGAATGATAACGTCTCAGCCGACTGAGCCGCCATATTTCGTCAGCCACGAACGTCGTGACTAAGCCGGCTTAGCTAGATAACCAGCCACGAAAATTCGTTGAGCCAGCCAGGGGAGGGGGGGGGGGTCTGGAAAAAAATTGCACACCAAAAAGGTTTTTTTCTGACCAGAGGGACCCACCACCCCAAAAAATATTGTTTTCCTCCAAAATTTTGGGGACCCACCCCCTCTCTCTCATATTTTTATCAAAATTTCAGAGTTTTTTTTAGCCGTTCTTCAATAACTGTGTTAACTGTCTTACTAATTGGTAACACAGATCAGAAAAAAACGAAAAATAATCTATTTCCAGACGTTTCCGTGTGTTTTCAGTATCTAACAACAAAAATAAAGCATTGTGTATGTACACTATATGTCACAAATCGCCCTAGACCCCATTATAGCCTTAATAAATCGAGTGTGTTGTGTCTGACAGAGAACACCGACCAGTGTAAATAGTGGTAAACAGGTCAGGGGTTCCACAATTATTTGTAGATGACCAAAGAACTCTTAAGTCTTCTCCATGTGCACTGGGGTGGGGTGGGGGGGATTGTTTTTGGTTAGGTATACACACAGATATATGGTTATTATACCGCCCAATATTAGTCGGCGGGTATATAGTTGACGTCTCGAGCCGTCCGTCCGTACAATCATTTTGCATTATAACTCAAGAGTCGGTTTTCATATTTTTATGCCCTATGGCATGGTGACGGACCAGAAATGGGGAACGATTATGCATAATATCACGGGTTGTGACTATTGATGCCTACCAGAGTTATGGGCCCTGTTCGACTTCATGAAATTCAGTCCGTACAAAGCTTTTGCATGCAATATAAGTTAAGTGTCGGTTGTCGAATTTTGATGTGGTTTGGTATGGTGATGGACCAGAATGAAGAATTGAATGTCATTTCTTAATGCATCACTTTATTTCAGTTCATCTATTTGTAAGTGATAACAGTATACAATTAGTATTTTAGTTTAGTCTTGTTGAGCAGTAAAGCTCCAAGATGAAGATCGGAAATTCAATGAGAATAGCGTCACCTTCAGTTGGGATTGTCTGAGCAGTAAACAGTTAACGGTCATTCATCATGACCAATTCAGTTTTATTTGGATAATTGTTGCAAATTAACATTACTTGCAATCATTCAAGATGAGAAATAAACCAGGAGGAAATAATTTGATTACATGCCAGGACAAGACAGTATTTCAGACATTATAAATTTATGAGATATACCCTTTTCAATTTCATGTTATGCAACAATCATGTTAATGATATATAGTCATCATTGAGTATTCACCATGTAGTATCCAATTTGTGATACAGTTTTTATGTTTTATTACTTTTATTCAAGTAATACAACTGGGTAATATATTAATTGTGTTACTAAATATCTCTTCCGCTGATAATAAGTTTCCTGAACGCTATTACGG
This sequence comes from Siphonodentalium dalli, assembly GCA_032622095.1. Classification (NCBI taxonomy): domain Eukaryota; kingdom Metazoa; phylum Mollusca; class Scaphopoda; order Gadilida; family Siphonodentaliidae; genus Siphonodentalium; species Siphonodentalium dalli. Next base: position 135,469,479 of record CP136067.1, on the reverse strand, counting down.
TGGTTCACTGTGAAGTGGTCCGGGATCCTGTGAAATCCAGAATGTTGCTAAATCTGAGGCTAAAGAGTCACTATAGCTGCTATATAGAAAAAATTTACAAGCACGATTTTTTCCTCCTCTGGACCACCCACCCACCCCGGCCCTATATACGGATTTTTTTTGTAGACCCCCCCCCCCCTCTTAGACGACACAACAAGCCTCTTTTTGTTGTAATTTTTTCTTCTATTCAACTTTAAGTTGTTTTTTTCCCTTGTATATATCATTTTTGTCCGCAAAAGTATTCAATAAACGGAATATCCAGTTTATATAAAATTTTGTAATATATAATGTTAAACATAACCAAACTAAATGAATATCCAGCCACAGGAACCATATTATGTTCACAATTCACTATATAAACCTGCTATAGTTAATATATATGTGACCAATTAGTTTTTGGGACTTGAGTACCTAACCATACTTTATGATTATTGACTGATGATGGGACAGGGTGTATTTATCCGTTACATATATCCCGATGTTTTGGTTTTGGATTGCGAATATAATTGATGCGTGACCAGATTAATTGTTTGACAACGAAGGTTCCTGGACCGAATAACACATTCAATTCATTATCAATAATCATGGGTAAACAATGAATGTTAGTAATAGAATATAATTAAAGAAATCTTTTTTGCATGATAATGTTTTAACGACAACTATCAGACGAAACTGGAAATATGAACAAATTAACATGGATTCAACCAACGGAAATAGACTGGAATAACAAAGTAATACTACAATGAATATGGAATAAGAGAACAAATGACATGACATACACTTAATTAAACTACCGAATATTCAACGAGAACATAAAAACAATGATTATGCCATGAATTTATGTTCGTCTTTATATATAGTATTATCAAATAGTATATTGGCATCTCTATAACAGCCATTTGTGTATTGTAACGCATTTAACAGAGTGTGTACATGTGAACACCGGATTCATCTACCGGATTATACGGATGGTGACTCAATTGTTAGTGCAAACAGGCCAATATGTGAGCGTCAACGCGATGTGGGCGTTACCATTAATAGACAAATTCATAAAAATTCTTTGTGTCTTAAGAAATTTACAAACAAACCACGGAAAAGTTATTTTTTTGTTATTGATTCAAATTTTAGCATTTATAATATCCCGAAACTCAATGTATACGGTTTTAAAATGAGTTTAGGGCGCGGAGAACATGAAATGTTGGCGTTAACACATGCACGAAAATAGGAAATCGGACGCGATTTTGAATTGCGAACGCGAAATTCTCATTATAAGCAATTCTTTCCGATTTTCGGTTTCTGTATTTGTTGAGATTTGCAGGTCGCATAGCTCCTTTGCTTATAATACTACATCGAAATCGATTGTATTTATTTAAAAAACGATGTCGAAGTAGCGAGTCGAACTTTATTTACAGTTATTTTGATGTAGGGTTACCTTTCCGGTGACGTAGGTTCCAGGCCCTGAAGTAGATCAAGTTAAAATATGGGTTTGATCCGATATATTTTAACAGAGTTATGGCCCTTTATAATTCACACCTCTTTGCTATGCACTATTATTTTTAAGAGAACACTGAAGCCTGTATTATTGAAAAAGCCAATTTATCATAGTGTGGTCACCTGATACTCTTGCTGAAGATAGCTTGCTTCAGACCAGTTTACCATCTGTCATAATCATTACAAGACATGACATTAGCTAAACAACTATTCTACCAGAGTCTACAAGGAATAGTCCATTGTTCATTTCTCCAAGCCTGGACATAGTGTGTCTGACATTTGCAGAATGAAGTCCCCAGATGGTGAATTTAGTGTTGCTACCCCATACAGCAGGCTAGCATCACCAAATACACCCTCAATTACATTATTCTGCTTAGGCCTCATCTTTTTTTTTAACATGTTTTAAAATTTGAAAAAAAGTGACACCATTATATATAACATCTGCAGAGTTATGAAACTTTACTCTTTAATGAAATTATGGAAACATTCCACCCTCCCCCCACCCACATGGCACAGGCCCAACCATGCCATCAACCAACATCCCTTCCAAGCAATATCACCTCTCAATTTAATACCTCTTCTCACCACAGAGGCATATATATCTGTAAAGGTACAGGTCATTAATTACATAAACTGGCCAGATGACATGTATTATTCTAATCTAAACATATCTGTAGCAATTTAACAACAAACTGGTGCTTCCATTTTTTGGTGATGACTGACATTCAATGATACTGTGAATGGCTTTGATTTCTTCAAGTCTGGAAATAGTGTGTCTGACATTTACATAGTGAGGTCCCCAGATGGTGAATTTAGTGTTGCTACCCCATACATCATGCTAGCATCACCAAATACACCCGACAGGGACCTAATTCTGCTTAGTCCTCATCTTCTGGGAAGTATCCTAAGTATCAAATTGACAGTTTGATTTAGTCACTTTTTAGCTCACCTGAGACGAAGTCTCCGGTGGAGCTATAGTCATCACTCGTCGTCCGTCCGTCCGTCCGTCCGTCCGTCCGTCCGTCAACAATCATCTTCTCGTCCCGAACCGTAAGACTTAACGTGTTCATATTTGGTGTGGATGTTCCCTAGGTGAATCACATTCAGATTTGTTCAAATGAGGTCACTGGGTGGAATAGTTGTGAAAGCAGGGCCATAACTCTATTCCTCCATAGTAATTCTTAGAACGACTTCTTTTACTGAACTATAAGGCCGTATGGATTCATATTTGGTGTGGATGTTCCCTAGTTGACTCACATTCAGATTTGTTAAAATGAGGTCACCAGGTTGATTAGTTGAGAAACCAGGGCCATAACTCTATTCCTCCATAGTAATTCTTAGAATGACTTCTTCTTTTGAACCATTTGACCGATTTAGCTTACATTTGGTATGGAGAGTCCTTGTGTGACTGGGGTTCAGATTTGTTCAAATGGGGTCACTGGGTCAAATAGGGGCAGAGCCAGGGCCCAGGGACATAACTCTTAAAAAAAAGTTAATTCAAATCCTTGTTTTAAACACTTGCCCCCCCCCCCCCTCCACCCCACCTCCCCCACCACTGCATGTCCATGCCACCCCACACCAGAGATCCCTGCAAGGTTCACCCCATTAAAAGCCTTACACTTTAGTTATATGACATGCCAGGAACTGACCAGCCTTAATTCTCACAGTGCTCACAGCTGTGTGTCCAGTCATTATAAAGTAATTAACTTTTATCTCAATATCCACAGTTATCAGGGTAAGAGAGAAAGATGTCTGTGAATGAAATTTAATCCTATGTGTTTACAGCAATCTCAAATACAACTCTAACTGTTTGACAGTGTACACATTTTATAATAGCATTAGTATTAACCATTTAATTACCAGAGCTATGCTGGTACAGCAATAAAGACCCTGCACCAGTGTATTATCCTTTATATAAGAGAATACACTGGGGTTCAAGATCAAGGAAATATTGTTAGGCCAATATGGTCAGACATCCAAATAAATCACACATGTCCTACCGGTATTCTCGCAGGGATGTCCCCACATATGTTTGGGGAGGGGGCAAATTTCTCAGATTTGTTCATTGAGATGTAATTGTTTTTCCAAAACCAATTACATATACTAAAATAAAATGAATATAAAATAATAGACCATTGATCAAGAGAAATGAGCTCCTAGTTTTAATATTTGTCCAATATTTATTATTTTATAACAAAGTACTAGTATCATGCCAGTGCATTGTCTTATATATGTGAGTGTCCCATAGGTAGCCTCACCTAAGAGAATGCACTGGCTTTCAATGTTAAGGAAATATTGTTAGGCAAATGTAGACAAGCATCCAATAAATCACAGATGTCCTATTCTTGCAGGGATGTCCCCATGGGTTGAGGGGTGGAATTAGCAGATTTGTTCAATGAGATGTAATTTGTTTTCTCAAAATTAATTATATAGACTAAAATGAATATAAAATAGTAAACTACTTAATTTTTTAACCCCCAGATTACATTATATAAAATATATGGCATATTATATACCATTTGAAAGAGCAAGCTCCAAAACATTGTATTATCAACTTATCCAGTATAATAAACTGTGGACATGTTGTTTTTATTGAGTTGCCAAAGAGTTTTGTCATCTAGATTGCAGTAAAAAGCTAAATTATTTTCAATGCAGGGGGAATAACTCTATATATTAAAGATGGAGTTCTTCCCCTTCCATTAAAAAAGTTTGAATTCTGTTGCATTTTGGGATCCAAAGTGGGGGGGGGGAGTCATTCTATAATTTCAATAGTTTTTGGCTCACCTGAGACAAAGTCTCTGGTGGAGCTATAGTCATCACTCCTCGTCCGTCCGTCAACAATTCTTTAAACTTCTCCTCTGGAACCATGAGACCGAATGGGTTCATAGTTGGTGTGGATATTGCCCAGGTGACTCACATTCAGATTTGTTCAAATGAGGTCACTGGGTCAAATGTGGCAGGGACATAACTCCACAAAATATTAAAAATTGCAAGTGAAGTCTGACATTTTTATAAACATTTCCTGGAGATCTGCTAGAGGTCATTAATTCCCAATTACAACATCAATCTATCATATGTATTGTTCAAATCTTTCAACAGGACATTTAACTCTCCCACACCCACCACTTCACCAGAACATATTTGGCAAACTTGAAAAGTGTTCTTTGAAAGAACCACCAGCTCTATTTAGTTCACATTTAATATTGAAGCTCCTTTGGTGATGTGTGATTCAGATTTGTTTAATCAGGGTCACCAGGTCAAGTAGGTGCAAGGCCAGCTACATTACTCTTTCTCTCCATAGCAATTCATCATACGTCTTCTATGCAGGAATGAAATGGCCTATTTTGCTTATATTTAGTAGGAAATTACCTTGGGTGACAGATTTGTGAAAATGGCATCACAAAGTCGAATAAGGGCATTGCCAGAGACATAACTATTTCACAACATAGTAATTCTTAAAATATGTATGGCAGAGCCAAGAACTAGTAGTGTACATTTGGTAATTTGGCCACATATCCTGTTTAGATCTACTTCTTTTAAAGTGATTATGAAAAGTTCTGACTGTTGTGGTCTCCAGAGTCCCAGTCTTATCAGTCTTTGCAGTCTGGTGAGCGACCCCACAGTCATTGACTGTCTTGTTTCAATGTCCCCCTAATTTGCAGAAGATAAAATGCATAATTGAGGTGCTCAATGGGTGTGTATCACCAACTTCAACTGTATGACTTCAATCTGTTCCTTGGTTTTATTGGCAATTGAGGCCTAATCAGATTGAGGATGAATTTGTTGATGCTAGCCTGCCTTACAGAATATTGTCATTAAATCCACATTTTTGGGACCTAATTCTGCAAATGTCAGACATACTAAATTCAGGTTTGGCCATTTCATATTATTGTTTTAATCACCACTTATCCAGATGAAATCATACGACTAATATTCAAAGAAAAATGGGGGGGGGGTATATATTGGATTAAATTTGTCTTCTATCTGGCATTTGCAGAATGAGGTCCCCAGAGGGTGAATTTAGTTATGCTACCCTGCACAACAGTCTAGCATCACCAAATACACTAGCCAGTGTCCTCATTCTGCTTAGGCCTCATCTTCTGGGAAGTATATAGGCACTTAAATTGACATTTTTACTTACTTTAGCCCTTCTGTTTAGTTTCTATATCCCCTAATTTGTGAATATAAAATGCATAATTGAGGTGCACATCACCAACTTTAACTGGAGAAATTCAATCTAATGCTATGTCTCCCATAGAAGTTGAGGCCTACACAGAATGAGGGACAGAGGGTAAATTTGGTGATGCTAGCCCGCATTGCAGGATTGTCATTAAATTCACCCTTTGGGGACCTCATTCTGCAAATGTCAGACACTATGTTCAGGCTTGTCTGTTCGAATATTATTTTCTTAACCACCAGTATCCAGTTGGAACTCATACCCTGATTTTGCAAAGAAAACTTGGGGGGGGGGGGGTATATTGGATTGAATTTGTCAGTCTCTATGTCAGACTGTTCTCCCATCCATCCATCTGTCATGTCTCTATCCGTCCATCAATTGTTTTCTTCTCCAGATACATATTAAAGACCAAATGGGTTTATATATTTAAGGTGTGGATGTCCCCCAGGTGACTCGCATTCAGATTTGTTCAAATGAGTTCATCAGGTCAAATAGGTGAGAAGTCGGGGCCATAACTCTTTCCTTCCATAGTAATTCTTAAAACAATTTCTTCTCAGGAACCATCTGGACTATTTAGATTATGTTTGGTATGGAGGGTCCTTCGATGACTGGTGTTTAGATTTTTTTCAGATTTGGGGTCATTTTAGGAAAATCAGTTCAGTTCAACTCTTAAAATCTAATGTCTGAAATTACCAAATGAATGGATCTCATAGATTGGTATTCACGTTTGTTCAAATAGGGGCGGAGATAAGAGATTTAATTATCAACCAGCCACCCTACCTGTGCTCCGGTTGATGTATAGTCATCACTCCTCGTCCGTCCATAGTCTGTCCGTCCATCCGTCCGACAACAATTATTTGAACATCTTCTCCTCTGGAACCATAAGACCAAATGGGTTCATATTTGGTGTGGATGTTCCCTAGGTGATTCTCATTCAGATTTGTTCAAATGCGGTCACTGGGTCAAATAGTTGCGAAGCCAGGGCCATAACTCTTTCCCACCATAGTAATTCTTTTAAACATCTTCAGAACAATAAGACCGAATTGTTTCATATTTGGTGTGGATGTTCCCTAGGTGAATCACATTCAGATTTGTTCAAATGAGTTCACTTGAAATAGTTGCGAAGCCAGGGCCATAACTCTTTCCCTCCATAGTATTCTTAAAGTGACTTCTTCTCAAATACCATCAGGCTATATGGGTTCATATTTGGTATGAAGGATCCTTGGGTGACTGGGGTTCAGATTTGTTCAAATCAGGTCACTGGGTCAAATGTGGGCGGGGCCAGGGACATAACTCCAAATTTTTTGTTTTAGATTTAACTCTTGAGATATCTACTTCTTTTAAAGTGATTATGAAAAGTTCTGACTGTTGTGGTCTCCAGAGTCCCAGTCTTTGCAGTCTGGTGAGCGACCCTACAGTCATTGACTGTCTTGTTTTTTTTAGCGCCCTAAAAAGTATACCCCCCCCCCATTTTTTCCCAGACGTAAAACCAGTTACTTGGAATTTGTTGCAAATTCACATGACTAATCTAGTAAAATATATATATTTTCATGAAGCTAAGACATGACACTATTTTGGGCCAAAATTGAAACTCACCATCCAAGATGGCCGCCGGAAGTTGAAAATATGGCATTTTTTCACAAATATCTTCTAGATCGGTTCATGCTGTTTGGAACTGGTTGAGTAATATGACTGTATTTTGTATATTAACTGACCATTGGAGCAATTATTGGGGTCCTATCCACTTGTGATCCCTCAAAAACTCGATTTTACAGAACGCGGTATAAAATTTCACAAAAAATCACAACTGGGATTCTAGTCATATTTCAAAAAGAAATGAACAGAAGGTTGCAATTAAGTGAGGCATACTATTCCCTATGAATATTCCAACTAAGTGAAACCAAAATTCTTACTTTGGCTCAAAATATGGAAAATGGTGAATATTGCCCTAGGGTGTCCTGCAATCGCTTACAAGTTGTGGTTGGTGTACAAAATTGGCTATTATGCCTTCTATACTTTGAATACTAATATGTCTGCTGCACCATGGTTAATTGTTACTGTTGTCATCACCAAAAATATTGGACTTTTCTCACAAAAACTTGACATAAATATCGGCAAAAAATAACGTTTCGGGTTTGGACAATTTTTTCTAGTAATATTGTAACTATCTTTGAATTGAAAGGTGTGTATTGTATTGGTCTATCTTAAATGTGTCACACTACGGTGTTATAGACCAAATTGCTCAAATTGGTAACAATTTTTTTTTTTTACATATAACATATATATATAATTATTCTTTGCGTTATCCGAAAATGTAGCAAATTGTGACCCATTTGGTTATTATATGTGTTAGTTAATTAACTGACAATTATGGCTGTGCCAGTTCCGTATAGGGCATGACAAATTCATTTTAAATTATGGAATTTTGCAGAGAACTTCTTTTGTGATTCTGACCATATTATTGGAAGGAAATGGGCAGAACTTTGAGACGGAACTGAGATGAACCATAATATGTGACTCTTCTGGTCCATTATGATAAACAAATATCAACTGGATACAGGATGGATGCCAAGATGGTAGCCAGGGAGTTACTCTATGATCATAGGTGAGGTGAATAGGTATACATGGGAGTTGGTGTGTGTCATGAATGATGTGAATATGTATACTATGAGTGTGTTGTCCATAGTTAGATGTATATGTATTCAGGGAGAGGTCATGGTCAGGTGTGTGGTGAATCGGTATGAATGGAGTTGACGTATGGTGTACCCCGCTCGACAAAACAAGTGTCCATTGGCACCGCGGTGTATTTGCCGTTTCGGCCGCGGTGTCAGCGTTTGTAACTGCGACCGAAAGCAAGTACACTGCGGCCGAACGACAAGTACGCCATGGCCGAAAGGCAACTACAACGCGGCCGAATGGCATGTGCACCGTGGTTAGATTTCTGGTTTGTATCATCTTTTTTCAGTTTAATGAACGTACACCGCAGCAACTACACCATGACCGAATGGCAAGTACACTGCGGCCCAACTGTAGTTAGCCGGTGGAGCCGCAGTGTTGTTGCATTTCGGCCGCGGTGGCAACGCTAACCGCACCATGGTTAAGTGGACACTTGTTTTGTCCAGCGGGGTATGGTTGTGTGTATACTGTACGGGTGCACCCAGTGTGCCTGTGTGGACATTGATGTGGTGTATGGATATAGCTACATGGTCATGGGTGGGATGTACATGTGTTTCTGTATGATCACGGATGGGGTGTGTGGATAAATAGTGAGTGATTTTTTGGCTACGGGTAATGTGTATGGTATACATATTCACCTCGCCATTGGCCATGTCACTCACTGTATCCCTATTTGTCACACCATAGCCGAATAGCCACTCAATATATACTAATACACCCCAGCCATGTCAGTATAGTCACTCCATGTGCGCATATGCACATCATCCATGGTCATATAGCCACTCGCTATATACACATACACCTCGCACATGACCATATAGCAACACCATTGTTTACCCGCATAACCTACACATGGCCACAAGTCGCCAAGCAGGAACACCAGGTATACTCACACAGCTGACACATGACCATTTAGTCACTCCCGGCATAGATATTCATTACATTGATGTCACTCCTTGTATACCTACTCATTTCACCATTGACCATACAGTCGCTACCTGTATACATATTCCACACAGTCATATACATGTAACCACTCGATTTTTACATATGAAGCCCACCCTAGACCGTAGTCACTCCAGGTATACATATGCACCTCACCACTGGCCATTCAGTCCTTCCAGATATACAAAAAACCCGCACACACGACCACTCATACCATCCATACTTGCATATATACATCACACATGACAGTTCAGCAACGTACTGTATAATCATACACGCCATCCATGATCATGCAGCTAATCCCTACACGCATACCAATGATAATACATCCACGAGATATATACATCCCATCCGTTACCACAAGGACACTCCCTATATACCCACACGATAATGTCCACCAGCTTACTCCAGATATGCATATACACTTCAATCATGACAGTACAGTCATTCCACGTATAAAACACACATTGCCCGTAACCATAAACTCACTCACGATTTATCCACACACCCCCATCCATGATCATACAGAAAACACATGTACATCCCACCCATGACCTTACAGTTACTCCATATATACATAATCAATACATAGATGGCCATGTAGCTATAACCATACACCACATCAATGTCCATACAGGCACACCGGGTGCACCCGTACAAGATACACACAACCATGCACCATACAGTCACTCCATTCATACCGATTCACCCCACACCTGACCATGACCTCTCCCTGTATACCTATACATCTCACTATGGACAACACAATCATAACCATATAGTCACTCATTGTATACATATTCACATCATTCGAGACATACACTTACTCCATGCATACCTATTCACCTCAAATATGATCATAGAGTAACTCCCTGGCTACCATCTACAGTTGGGCCGCGGTGTACCCTCCATTCAGCCACGGTGTACGTTCATTAAACTGAAAAAAGACGATACAAACCAGAAATCTAACCACGGTGTGCATGCCATTCGGTCGCGTTGTAGTTGCCTTTCGGCCAAGGTGTACTGGCCGTTTGGCCGCAGTGTACATGCCGTTCGGCCACGGTGCTCAACTGCAGTTACAAACTCTGACACCGCGGCTGAACGGCAAATACACCGCGGTGCCACTGGACACTTGTTTTGTCCAGCAGGGTATTATGGTTCATCTCAGCTCCGTCTCAAAGTTCTGCCCATTTCCTTTCAATAACATGGTCAGAATCACAAAAGAGGTTCTCCGCAAAATTCCATACTTTAAAATAAATTTGTCATGCCCCATACGGAACTGGGACAACCATAATAGAACATTTAGTTGTCAGTTAATTAAATAACACGTATAATAACCAAGTCCTTTTTCGGATAACGCAGAGAATAATGTTATATTTATAATGATATATGTGAAAAAAATAACTTATTACCAATTTGGTTGCCATATTGGAAGCCATCTTGGAAGCCATCTTGAGCAATTTGTTCTATAAGCACCGTAGTGTGACACATTTAAGATAGACCAATACAATAAACACCTTTAAATCCAAAGATAATTACATATTACTAGAAAAATGGTCCAAACCTGAAAAGTACATTTTTGCCGATATTTATGGTAAGTTTTTGAGAGAAACGTCCAATAGTTTTGGTGATGTCAGTGGTGGCAACAGTAACAATCAACCATGGTGCAGCAGACATGTTAGTATTCAATGTATAGAAGGCATAATAGCCAATTTTGTACATCATTGCTTTCGGCCGCAGTTACAAACGCTGACACGGCGGCCGAACGGCAAATACACCGCGGTGCCAATGGACACTTGTTTTGTCGAGCGGGGTACACCATACAGTCAACTCCATTCATACCGATTCACCACACACCTGACCATGACCTCTGTATACCTATACATCTCACTATGGAAACACACTCGCCGCCATATAGTCACTCATTGTATACATATTCACATCATTCATGACATACACTAACTCCATGTATACCTATTCACCTCACCTGTGATCATAGAGTAACTCCCTGGCTACCATCTTGGCATCCGTCCTGTATCCAGTTGATATTTGTTTATCATAATGGACCAGAATAGTCATATATTATGGTTCATCTCAGTTCCGTCTCAAAGTTCTGCCCATTTCCTTCCAATAATATGGTCAGAATCACAAAAGAAGTTCTCCGCAAAATTCCATAATTTAAAATGAATTTGTCATGCCCTATACGGAACTGGTACAGCCATAATAGAACATTTAATTGTCAGTTAATTAACTAACACGTATAATAACCAAATGGGTCACAATTTGCTACATTTTCGGATAACGCAGAGAATAATTATATATATATAATGATATATGTAAAAAAATAACTTATTACCAATTTGGTTGCCATTTTGGACGCCATCTTGAGCAAGTTGGTCTATAAACACCGTAGTGTGACACATTTAAGATAGACCAATACAATACACACCTTTCAATTCAAAGATAGTTACAATATTACTAGAGAAAAATGTCCAAACCCGAAAAGTAAATTTTTGCCGATATTTATGTCAAGTTTTTGTGAGAAAAGTTCAATATTTTTGGTGATGTCAGTGATGACAACAGTAACAATTAACCATGGTGCAGAAGTCATGTTAGTATTCAATGTATAGAAGGCATAATAGCCAATTGTGTACATCAACCACAACTTGTAAGCGATTGCAGGACACCCTAGGGCGATATTTACCATTTTTCCATATTTTGGCAGCCATTTTGATCCAAAGTAAGAATTTTGGTTCCAGTGAGTTGGAATATTCATAGGTAATGGTATGCCTCACTTAATTGCAACCTTCTTTTCATTTCTTGTTAAAATATGACTAGAATCCCAGTTGTGGTTTTTTTGTGAAATTTTATAACGCGTTCTGTAAAATCGAATTTTTGAGGGATCACAAGTGGATAGGACCCCAATAATTGCATATTTATTTGCTCCAATGATCCGTTAATATATAAAATACAAAATAAAGTCATTTTACTGAACCAGTTCCAAACAGCATGAACTGATCTAGAAGATATTTGTGAAAAAATGTCATATTTTCAACTTCCGGCAGCCATTTTGGTGGCCATCTTGGATGGTGAGTTTCAATTTTGGCCCAAACTAGTGTCATTATGTCTTAGCTTCATGAAAATATATACATTTTACTAGATTAGTCATGTGAATTTGCAACAAATTCCAAGCTACTGGTTTTAAGTCTGTGAAAAATTTGGGGGGGGGTATACTTTTTAGGGCGCTATAAAAAAAATTGCTCAAGGCTGACAGATGGCCAGCCGATAAAATCTTGATGTCGGAGACCTGAATTTACAAAATCCGCAGAGAAAAAAACTTTATACGCGAAAACACGCATTCGTGAATTCCGGGGGTTTGGCGACCGGACTTTATTGAAATTAGAGAACAGACAATATAAATACTTGGGCGTTCAGACAGCTGCGACGAGTATGTTGCGTTGTATCTGTTAAGGATCAGATGCACGTTTGCCCAAAATATGGCTGAAATAATTGAAAACATCACTGTTGTATGAGCCAAAAACAACAATGGAAAAAAGTAAAATGCATAGTAACCAGATTTCATATAGCTCAGCTTTATACATAGAATGTGTTGGTGAATTATTATAGTATGCTGGACATGTGGTTTCCTTTAAAAAGCACTTTGGTTTGACAAATGTGGGAAATATTTTGGAAAAATAGCATGTCTTTAGGTACCGAGAACTTTTAAATAACTAAAAATATTTGACCAATGAATTTACCATGGTGTGCTATGGTATCTGGTTTACATGAGAGGAGCCATGTTTTGTTCGTAAAATGAGCTGCTTTGCCATCAGAGACGGATTCCAAGATGACGACAATCTGCACTATCAATGGCTGCCATTGAAAACGTAAGTCAAAAATTTATTCTGTTCGTTTGCTGACAAAAAAGGCAAATATCACAATATGCGTACCCGATCAGCACCCGATCTCCAATGGGTTATCTGTATAACTATCAGGAGAAGTCATATTGACATTACTGACTTCCAATCTAGCTACATTTATTGAAAAAAAAAAAAAAACATTTGATGGAAATTTAAAGTAAAAAATAAACTTTCGCCCATCTATCGAAAATAAGCTTGATATCATTGCGACAATATTAAAACGATATAATTCATCTCTTAAAAGTATCAAAATTGCACATAGTTAGTAATATTTATGTTTAATTACATTAGTTTTCCCACGTATTACAAAAATATACGTTTTCTGTGTAAAATACGGGGAACTATATATTGCGGCATACTAAAGTGAGTTATGAAACCATTTCCGGTAATTTGGGGAAGTGACAACCGAAACTTGATTTTCTCTTCAAATTTGTGAAATTACGCATTGCATAATGTCCGATCGCTCTCAATAACGACCCATATTTAAGGAAGAGTAATTGGGAACGTGTCAGCACTGGTGGTACCAATGATCGCATGAATGAGTTTGTACTTCGGTGTAAGTTTAATAAATTGTTGACGACTTGTAAAATTTGTTTACAAAATGGCTGACCGACGTGAATTTCAAACATTCGTATATGTTTTAACAAAAAACGTACAACACACAACGTTTGAAACGCTAGTCATATATGTGTTATTTTTATCATCATAATCATGGTCGCCATGTATTTTTTCTTGGGCTATTTCTCATTTAAAAAATGAATCATGTTGCCAAGTTCTGGTCACATGCTATTTTGTATTGCTGACCAGAGTGAACATACCACAATTTTTTTTTACAATTTGGAGGCCCAACGTCCAGATATTTTGTCCTATTTTGGTTGTAACCAATTATAATAGTGGATTTTATAATACTATCAAGTGCCTAATAATCGTGTCGTTACTTTAGTGATGTGTGGGGTTTAGGCTGAAAGTGAAATCAATAATTATAATATTAATTTAATAGTGTCATATCACATGGCAATTTTACTCTGCCTCAATGCCAAATAATACAAGTGATCATTGGGAATTTTCTCCAAATTAATAATCATGTTGACACTTTTACCAAGCACCCGAATGACCTGACAGTAATTCAACTATACTAGTTGAATTTGTATGTGTATTACGGTTTCATGGATCTTCAAATAAAAACAAGGGAAATAATCCAACAATAAATACCATATATATGTGACTTACTAGATCATGCCACGAATGGCTACGTATGGGCATAGCCAGATTAGAGATTCATGGCATGATCTAACATCACACAAATGATTCATGCTGCATGGATCAAATTTCATCTAATGCCTGCGCATTTACTATATTAATATTATTACACTTCAATGTGGCTGCATTTTCAAGGACCTCATAACTTATGCATATATGGGAAGAAAACTGGTTTGATATCGTCATATTTAACTATTTATATTTAGTCAAATGTAGGATGTGCCAAAACCTGGTTATCATGTTATAGGTATAGGTACTCAACTTGTGTACATGATCAACATTTTGGAAACAGGTAGTGAAAGAACTACCATTGACTGGTATATATAATGCTGGAGTATTATGTACCCCCCCCCCCCCCCACAAAACAAAATTGGTCCAAACAGTTGGAAATAAATGCATTAAGTCTCACGAAATATTAATAGTTGGAAAAATCACAACAATAATACGTAGAAATTGTTCTTATAGTTTTAATTTTGCAACCAGTATTAAATTAGTGGGGAATTTGAACGTTGAGATAACAAATTAGAAAATTATAACCCAACGTAGAGGGGTGCAACTTATATTTTGCAAATTTGGGACTGGGAGGGAGTTAACTTGGTCTGGGTCAAGGGGTGCTGCTTTTGGAAATTTGAGACAGTGGACACCCCACCCTCAACAGAGATCCTCTAGCTGGGTGTACTGGTTACAACTTACATGGTACTAATTAATTAACCCTCAAGCAATATTTTAACTCACTCAGTGTTATCTTATTTTTCATAAAATATTTCTCTTGGATTTGTTAACCTGCAAAATGTTTTGTCTTTATTACAGTTGACTGAACACTAACACATTGGATTGTCCTGTATCCGGTAGAAGAAGTGCAATGAGAGGTTGGGGTTGTCATGTACCTGGTAGGAGAAGGGCAAGAGATGTTAATTCCTGATTACCTGTAACTGTCAATATTTACAGGTAAGTTGAGATAGATAATTTCAATTCATTAAGGCAGCTATCACAATTAGCTGGAAACATGTTTTGAACATCCCATCACAGTTAATAGCATTAAATAAAAGTTGCAATTGTGTCCCCCTCTGTACCTGTAGTATATCTCTGTTAATGAACCACAGGAGTTGTCATGTGAACTGGGGTCTTTGTTAAGTTCAATCTGAAATACATGTGTATTATCAAAATATCTTTTGTTTTATTTTATCCTGTCGCTGCCATCCAATAGCAAAGACAACATTCAGGATCTCTGACATTTTATATGAATTTTAAAATAATGA
Organism: Siphonodentalium dalli; assembly: GCA_032622095.1. Taxonomy (NCBI): domain Eukaryota; kingdom Metazoa; phylum Mollusca; class Scaphopoda; order Gadilida; family Siphonodentaliidae; genus Siphonodentalium; species Siphonodentalium dalli. The sequence goes on along the minus strand of CP136067.1, from coordinate 135,453,712 downwards.
AATTGAGTTGAGTTTGTATGAAAACAAAACCATAGTTATGTGTTAGTTTTTGTCCAAATATTTCAATTAGTACCAGTATAGGGCGATTCAGATCAACATGAACTATCAAGTAATTAAATGAAACCTCCAACAGTTGCTGGAACCCAATTGAGGTGATCGTTAAATCTAATTTGTAGTCCCCCCCCCCCCATAAAGCATATTACAAGGCATTGAGATTGGCCACTCAACGCTTCATCTACATACATTTTACATGAAAATAGTTTGTGTTATTTTATTTGTGTAATATCTGGTGTCTAATGCGAATTTACCCTGAGAGAGCTTTTGTTATTTTATTTGTGTAAACGTGGTGTCGGTGGCAACCCCACAGAAAGCTAATGTTGTTATACATTGGTGGTGCGAAATTGAAAGTTAAGAAAATTTATATTAAAATTTTTCTGTCTCTTATAGGTGATTGAAATAACATGGAATCAAAGAAATGGAATCCTTGCCATTTGTAGTCATTGACAATGCTGACTAACTGTGATGTTGCCCTGCTGATAACAGTGGTGCTACAATGAGCAGATGAGCAGGTATGTAATTTAATTTAGCGTCAATACTACACAACAGGTATGTGCGATTTTTGGTATAACCCATTACCCATGGTCCATCATATGACAAATACATTACCTTACAGAAAGTGACACCTTTGAGGTCAATATAAACTGTATTTCAACAGATTTATCACCAATATTCAATGGCATAGTGACTGTGAGATTGATTACTTTGATATAGTGGGAATACTTTGCATCATTGGGATACCTCAGTCCTGGGATAAAACCACAGAATGTCAGAAGCAAAATTTATGATTTATTCATGTGTATTTATTTGGTCAGTTCAGTTAAGTATGATATCAATGACAATCTATCATATATTGAGAGATATTATGCATTGAAAAGCTGAATGAGAGTACTATCTTTTGAGATTTCAGAATGTTTTTTTTTTTTAATTGAAAATTAAATAATAACTAATAATTAATTATTAAATCAATTATTAATTAATAATAATACATTGATACATATATCATTGTATTATTGTATTATGATTGTTTCCATTTAATATCCAAATAAACAGGCTTTTTTTTACAAGTTCAATTGATTTGTTATTTGTCCATCCTGTCCTCCATACATTTCAAAATAGTCCCAATTGCAAATGTCTGGTTAATTATTGCCATTTTTCAGAATAGGGTACTCATAATTTGACTTCATTTATAAGAATGGTGTTCCTTCTTCTGCAGAAAGACGGCTCCTCTCATGGAAAACAGATATGATGCTACATCTGTCACCACAGTTTAACGATGAAATTGGAAGTAGATAAAAGTTCTCGGTACCTAAAGTGAACTTATTATAAAATGTTACAAATCTCTCTTCATTACTCTTATGATGTTCATATTTCAAAACTTTTAATAAATGGTATGCATTCCTCAATATGTGTTCTACATCCCTGTGAAGTTCCATTGCATACGGTTGTGGATTTATCAAGATATTGCCAAATTACCTGACCCACCCAAAATTGGAAAAAATTTGGGCAAACGTGCGTCTCCCCCTTAACGCACGCAACAGAGAGATTATATTTTCAATGCAACTAAGGCATAAACGCATACCTAATATGGCATGCGTCATGATGTTTTCTTGTTTTCAATTGATAAAAGATGGCGGCCATCCTAAGTGAAGGAAAATCGACTTGTATGTCAAAGTGTTAGTTGTTGGGATTTGTCAGGTGTGACATTATCGTAGAATTTATTTATTAGGGATTGATTTGAAATATTGCATCTATTTCAATATCGAACTGACCTGCAATTATTAATCTGAAGCCCTGCATTATAAAACAACGTACGAACGCCACTCAAGCACTCCTTCATATGGTATGGGCTTGGAACAAGTGGAAGTGCAGGCCTACATTAAAACAATTGTCTAACAAATTGCAACATGACTGCTTTTGATTGGCATGGGGTATACTTGATAGACTTTGTCTATCTGCCCAGGCATATATCTTAGCCATGGGTTGTCTGATTTGAATGAAATTTGGAAAAAGAGGTCACAATGCATTGCTCGTAATTTCCCTTCTAAGATTTATTTGTGTTCAACTGGCAATAGTTCCCCCATCCTCCCACTGCGCGCGGTCCGTCCAGGCATATATCTCGGACATGGGATATCAGATATGGATGTTCACCATCATGACTACTTTCAAAAGAGGGGCCAATGGTGTTTGTGTTTCCGTTCAAGAGTTATTCTTCTTCGCTGATCTGTAAATATATCTTGTTTGTCCATCCATGCTGATATCTCACATGTGGTTCATTGGATCACTGAAATTTTGTGCGGATATTTACAATACACCACAAGTTTACTTTGTAAAGTTTAAGCTATTGCCATATATAGGTTGTTGTCCATCAACAATTTCCTTTGACTCGCCCTACAAGCCACATCCCTCATCCGATCATCACCAAACTTCATATGGATCTTCAGGGTAACCTTCAGATGGGTGCCATAATTTTTTCCCGAAATGTTTTAACGCATGGCCGCCAGCAGCCATTCAGGATTTCAAATTTAAACCCATCGGCACACCCTGCAGCCAACACTTATTGGAGAAATATTTTGAAAATTTACAGGCATGTTTAGGATCACCTCCAGATAGGAGCTATCGAATTATAGCTGGTTTCAATGAAAAACATGTCCACCGGGGGTCCGTGTCGTTTCGGTCCATAGACGTTTCGGCTGGGACGTTTCGGCTCAATTTTAAGCCGAAACGTCTCAACTTTTTCTGACTTTTGATGATATTTTCTTGTACTCTTTGTGTCACTAAATCTATTGGCATACCCTAAAGACCACATTCCTCATCTAATCACCATCAAACTTCATATGGATCTTCGGGGTGACCTCTGGATGGGAGCCATCGATTATTTCCAAAATTCGTTTTAAAAAACATGGAATCCATTGGTGCAGCACGCATATATCTAAGAAATGTTTTGTAAATTTACAGGCATGATTAGGATCACCACTAGATGAGCTATCGAATTTGAATGATTTTTCGATTAAAAACATGGCACACCCACCCTCCACACCATATCCCTTGTCCGATCATCACCAAACTGTATATTCAGTGTGACCTCTAGATGGGAGCCATCAATTTTTTTCCAAAATTCGTTGAGAAACATTGCTGTCAGTGGCCATCTTGGATTTTACTCTTTGCATGACTAAATCCTTCGACACAATCTGCAAGCCACATCCCTCATCCGATCGTCTCCAAACTTCAAAAGGATCTTCGGGTGACCTCAAGATGGGAGACAACAATGTTTTCCGAAATGCGTTGAAAAACATGGCGGCCATCTTGGATTTTACTCTGCATGACTAAATCCTTCTGAACAACCTTCAGGCCTCATCCTATCGTCACCAAACTTAAGAAGGTTCTTCAGGGCGGCCTCTAGATGGGAACCGGGGACATGTCTCTATTCCGAAGGTTCGTTATTCCGAATGTTCTCTATTTCAAAGGTTCTCTATTCCGAAGGTTTTTGTTATTTTAAAGGTTAATTCTATATCCTAAAGTATTGAGTGGTTTCTTTATCACGAAGACTCTTTTTTATGAAGGAAATAACTTAAAACAATAGATGTGATTTTGTTTTTGTTTTCGCGGGTTTAGTCCAGGAGATATTGGTCGACCTCTGCACCCCCCCCCCCCCCCCAGGACTCAACTTCACCGCACTAATTTTCTTAATGTCTCTAATTTTTTTCGGTTGTTAACAAGAAAAAAAAGTGGCCGCAGAGACTCCAGACAAGATGGCGTCCATCATGGCGGCCATTTTTTTTATATGCACCAGGTCTCTTTGATCGCCGTTATAGTAAAGATGGTATCACATGCGGTCTTGTTTTCCGCTCGATTCGTTTATGCTAATATACAACCCTTACAAATTAGCCAAAAATCAACACCAGAATCCAATATGGCCGCCAAAATGTGAAAATATGCTATTTTTCTGACGTTTCACCACTTTTCGTTTGTCTCTGTGGGAAAATCTTGGCGTGATGTTATACATTTATCGTATAGAAGAGTCATTGGCGAACACATGGGGACCATAATATACATTCATTGTGGGATATATTTGTCCGATATCACGTTTTCCCAAATGCCGGTATAATAGGTCAAAGCCGAATCTACGTTAAAGGTACTCAACCCGTAAAGAGGGTCCCCATCTCAACAGATTCCAACAACAACAATCCGATCAGAGGGTCCTATATTACTATTTCTTTGGCTTTGGGGGTAACAAATATTTGATTCGAGTCGAGGAACCCATCAAACAAAGCTCAGAGTTATTAGATATTGATTTTTGAAAATTCTTATGTTCTCGAGATGAGTACTTATAACTGCCGTCAATTTGGTAACATGCTCGAGATTTTACGCCAAAATTCTATTCAAACAGACAAGGATGGATAACTCTATAATCAAGTGGTAATAATTGACTACGTACTGGGCCAGAAAGAATTCCCGATAATGAAAAATAATAGATTTCTAAAATCGATATCTAACAAATCTGAGCTTTGATGGGTGACTTCCTCGACTCGAATCAAATATTTTTGACCCCCGAAGCCATTTAAATAGTAATTGAGAGGAGTTTTATCGGGTTGAGTACCTTTAATAACTCGATGTAAAAATGTTTCGAATCAATGAATGTTATTGCTATCATAACAACACCCATGCATACATATGTGCAGGAGATACTCGAGCTAGGATTCCTCTTATACCTGAGTTGAGGAATATTCACCCAAATCGAAGATGGCGGCCAAAATGGCCACCAGAAATAGAAAAATCGCCGATTTTAACATCAGTGAGTATTATTGTCATGACAACTCCACACCTGCTTACTATTGTGAGTAGGGAATACTTAGGCGAAGAAATTTCCTTGTACCATATCCAAATAAAAGTCCCCCAAATCAAAAATGGCGGACAGATTTTGAAAAATCACCGAAATTCCCTCATATTCACATCATTGGGCATTATTGTCGAGACAACTCCACCCATGCTTACAGATGAGTTGGAAATACTGAGGTGAAGTAATTACCTTACATCTCATGCAAGAAATGGTTTTCCAAATCGAAGATGGCGGCCAAAATGGCGACCGAAATTTGAAAACAAGCCTGCATTCCTTTAGTTTCTTACGATGGGCGTTATTGTTTCGCGTTTTCTACCCACCATTACATGTTGATATGGAATATTTATATGAAGTATTCATTAGGGTTTGGCAATTGACACTCAGTCAAGATCGCGGCTAAATTGGCGGCCAGAAATTGAAAAGAAATCGATATTTTCACATACTAATTTCAACTTTTTGTCATAATATCGGTATGTATGGACGAAACTGTACATGAACCATCTACTAGTTCAACTTAACGTATCAAAACGCATAACATAGCTCGTACCTTTCTGGAAAGATGAAAACCCACAATTAATATCGCGATGTGGCATTTCGAAATCCATTCTCCACTTAGCGCCGATAATGGCCGTAACCGTAGGTGCGCCGAATAGTCATATCAGAACAATTACCTGATAATAGATTCTGATTTGCCACATCACGTCCATAATTATCTGGCCCAGCTTCCATTTCTTTGTCTGATAAATATAGGTCGCTCACACCGACAAAGTATTCACCACTTCCCGGAGAAGGGTCCCTCTAATCATAACGTTTCAAACAATTCATTTTCCGGTGTCTAGATTACGATTTTAAATATTTGCTAAATATGGAATTTGTGCGTCATCTTGAACTAGGAAGGCATATGGTCGATGAGTATACAAGCTTACAGAATGTCATCTCTATGTATGTGTCCCACACCCCATGGGGATAACGACATGTACACATGGCGAACCAGTTAGCTAGTCACTTCTCAATAGATGGTTCGTCAACTCACAAACTCAGCGAACGCATTGGCATATGTGGACAACTTCGACAGTGTTTCGACGGTTGCTAGCTGTCTCATTCCCTTGGACAGATGTCTATCTGCTAAGGAGAAGACCATAGTATACCGACTACCCACACTTCTTGACCATGATCCGAAGCAAACTGTGACGTCCCACAGTTGTCTCGTCGAATATCTCCCAGCAGAGAAGAACAATACTCGCGGTGCTAGTTTGTGGCCATGCGCCATGATAGTGGGAATGAAATGGGCCATGGTATACACCACCCCTACACCTGGTGCATGTTTAAGATATAGAATGTCATGCGTGTCGGGTTTTGTTTTGTTTTTGGTGTGGTAAGATTGTATTTCCACATCCATTTAGAAGCCGTTCTGATTCAACTGGACCAGACGTACAATTTTGTCTTGATAATACTATGCTAGCCTCCCTCAAAACAGTCGGATGGACTAAAGGATAAAGTCTTTATAGCATGAATGTATGCGTTTTTGTTATCCCAGGGTTAGTGTCAGTATGTGGGCGGTATTATTCAAGAAAGTGTCAGGAACTGTGGTGCATTTATTTCACTATGTATTTAAAGAACAATTTATAGTCTCGATGGCAATGTCTGAGGACGTTGGGGAACACGACCTTTATGATCATATAGCTTTATATATAACATTAGAATATAGTAGTTAATGTTTCATGCAGGAAAATGGTCGCAATGGTGATGTTACCAAGAAATCACTTGGAGTACCAAAGTATGTTGAACTGAATGCAAGAGCTCATCAACGTAACATTCATCTGGATGTTCTTCGCGTTGAACATTTCACCCTTTTGTTGATGGCATTTGTACTTTCTTGAACCATGCCGACCACCACCCAGCGTGGGTATGACATATCAACCAACTATCAAAGGGATCGCCTTTAAGACTACGCCCCAGTCTTAGTGGGGCTTATACAGTAGTAGCCATGGTCACACGCCTGGTCCAGTTGATTAAGAACGGCTTCCAAACGGATGGGAACATACAGTCTTACCATACCATACTGTCTGAATCTAAAACATACCAAAATAAGGGGCGGCGCTGTCATGGTCCAATTTCATTTCCACTATCATGACACATTCCCACAAACTAGCACCGTGTGTATTGTTATCATGCATCTGCTTGGATCTGTTCGGTGAGACGATTGCTGGACGCCAACAAGATTGTTCTTAGGATCATGTTCAAGAAGTTTGGGTATATTATGCATTATGGTCTGCTACGCCTTAGCAAAAAGGCATCCGTCAAATGTCAGGCTTTCAACATTCGAAGCCATATACAGAAGTTGTCCGGGTACGTCGGTGCTTTAGATGAGTATGTGAATTGATGAACCATATATTGAGAAGTGGCTATTTGGGAAGATCACCAGGTGTACATGTTGTTATCCCCATTAGATCACCAAAGCTGACAATACGCAGATAGATAGGTCCTTCTGAAAGCTAGTATACGCATCGACCGAATACCTTTCTAGTGTATCGCACAAGATGACGCACATATCCCATATGTAGCATCTGAATTATACCATAAGCTATACCACGAATGAAGCTCGCCAAGAATAAGGATAATAATTCCAAGCTTTCGAAACAAACACGTGAGCTGGACACCGGCATATGTATTGTTTTTAATATTCCGATTAGTGGGACCCTTCTACAAAGAAGTGTAGAAAACTGTTGTTGAGATTAATCTGACGAAGAGACGGAAACTGGTCTAGATAATGCTAAATGTGACAAATCAGAATAAACTCAAGTACTGTTGTTTTGATTCTTGGAAGTCATAATATGACTATATATTCGGCGCACCTATATACGGTTACGGCCATCATGGGCCCTTAGTGGAGAATGGATTTTGAAATGTCACATCGCGATTGTGGGTTTTCATCCTTCAAAAAGGCTACGACTTACGTTGGAACTAATAGATGGCGTATATTATGTACCGTTTCGTCTATACAGATCGATATTATGACAAACAGTTGAAATTAGTATGTGATAATATCGGCTTCTTTTCAATTTTTGGCCGCCATATTGACTGTGAGTATCAATTGCCAAACCCTAATGAATATCTCATATCTATATTCCATATCAACATGTGATGGTGGGTAAAATCGCGAAACAATAACTCCCATCGTAAGAAAGTAAAGGAATGTAGGCGTGTTTTCAAATTTCGGTCGCCATTTTAGCCGCCATTTTCGATTTGGAAAACCATTTCTTGCATGAGATGTAAGGTAATTATTTCACCTCAGTATTTCCAACTCAACTGTAAGCGTGGGTGGAGTTGTCTCGACAATAATGCCAAATGGTGTGAATATGAGGGAATTTCGGTGATTTTTCAAAATCTGTCCGCCATTCTGGGCGCCGTTAGCAAATATGGAGTTGTCATGACAATAATGCTCACTGATGTTAAAATCGGCGATTTTTCTATTTCTGGTGGCCATTTTGGCAGCCCCCAATGGGCTCGGGACCCTTAACCTGAACAAGTAGTAAAATCCCTGTGGTAGTTACAATAGTGGTTAATTGTAATGAATTGGTCATTTTTGCATGGTATTGTGCAAAAAGACACCCAGGATCTTGGATTTTGGTGAATATTCCTCAACTCAGGTATAAGAAGAATCCTAGCTCGAGTATCTCCTGCACATATATATGCATGGGTGTTGTTATGATCGCAATAACATTCATTGATTCTAAACATTACATCGCGTTATTAACGTAGATTCGGTTTTGACCTATTATACCGGCATTTGGGAAAACGTGATATCGGACAAAAATATCCCACAATGAATGTATATTGTGATCCCCATGTGTTCGCCAATGACTCTTCTATGCGATAAATGTCAAGTCAAACGAAAGGTGGTGAAACGTCAGAAAAATAGCATATTTTCACATTTCGGCGGCCATCTTGGCCGCCATATTGGATTCTAGTGTCTGATTTTTGGCTAATTTGTAAGGGTTGTATATTAGCATAACGAATCGAGCGGAAAACAAGACCGCATGTGATACCATCTTTACTATAACGGCGATCAAAGAGACCTGGTGCATATAAAAAAAATGGCCGCCATGATGGACGCCATCTTGTCTGGAGTCTCTGCGGCCACTTTTTTTTCTTGTTAGCAACCGAAAAAAATTAGAGGAGACATTAAGAAAGAAAATTAGTGGGGTGAAGTTGAGTCCTGGGGGGGGGAGGCGGGTGCAGAGGTCGACCAATATCTCCTGGACTAGTTTCCTTGAGATTTAATGTCATTACGTATGACGTAATTTCTCAATACATATTCACGTCACGCAGACCACACAATTGCTATGTTTCCATACGATTTAATGTCATTACGTATGACGTTATATCTCAATAATCTTAGAGGCAAGCTTAGAATATGCGAGCTAAAGGCGTATTATAACAGTGGGGCTATAACGCTTAAAGGAATACGGTCCTGAAAAAACAATATTATTTTCTTTCAATATACCGATAATATATATATAAAATGTCCATTGGGCGCATATAATCTAATATTCGGCCGCCAATCGTTATTTTTATAACGATTAAAAAAAATTCCGAAGTTAGCCGAAGATTTTGTTGTAGACGAAGTCACGTGATCATCAGCCCGATCACGTGATTGTCACACGTAAACAGAAGCATAGCACGTGATAGATCACGTGGTAACTCATTGACAACGCATAGATACGCGACGGCGGTATTTTAAGTTTGCATGTAGTCGATCGCGGCCTTTGAAGATTGTCGCGTTATCACACTGCGAATGCAAAACTTCGCCGAAAACATCGCCTTTCTCGTAATTAAATGTCTTTATCGTGTTATTATTACTATTATTATATGTATCGCGATGTGTTGTTACTATAAAGCCATGCCCGTATATTATTCAGTTTTGCGCGCATTTATCTATATAAACGCGTGCTCGTGTCTATATATATTTTTTCGTTACCGGAATAGTCCAAGTTATATTATATATGCGTATCAAGATTGCATATATACGCGAAGACTTGCACAGTTATTAGGCAATTATCATCTCGTAAACATTCCAATTTCCAGATGCCATATATGATATGATAAGTTCATTTTTCCTTGGTTATGAATCATGTATATATTTGGGCAATATGGTGTTTATATATATTTCGGAATATTGCTTCCCCCACCCCAAAACAATCTAGCCGACTGTCACTGATGGAAATTCACTGCATCTATACATGGTTATTGGCCTATAAAATTAGCACTCTAGCGATGCGGTCTATTGAATATCCAGGTCATAAATCGACCTCTATGTGTCAATTACGCATAACAATAGTGTTATACAATATATAAATGTTCGCCGTGGTTCGTTTAAACATCCAATCATATATAACACTTTTTGAAGGAGGGATAATAATCCGGTTTAATATGGAATCACATATTCAAGTGCTCTTTATTCGCAATATATCGTAATAGTGAACGCTCTTTATTGCGTCAAGGTAAAGGGACTCGACTTAGAACAGTTGTTCTAGTGATTGTTTACTGATTACAACAATACAGGTCAATACATGTACATGAACTTCCGATATGCATGCTATATATATCCTTCCATCATTGTCATAGCAATTTCCGCTTTATTAAACTCTTGTTGTTCGTACCATATTAGGAAAACTCTTAACATGGAACTCTCTTTATTGAGCCATGGTGAAGGAAATGGGGACTCGACTTAGAATAGTTGTCATCGTGAATTATTCATCAACATACTCCCCACTTTAACTGCAATTGTATGTATTCGTAACCATGACTGACTCGTCAAATTAAACGCTCTTTATTTGGTATATGTAATCGGTTTCTGATTTTGCGCAACGGATTTCCCCACAGAAATCCTGCCAAATGTCACGTAAACGAACATCGTTTGGAAATGAATACAGCATATGCCTAACTGAGAGTCACTAGAATGAATGAATGATTGTAAATACGGGACAATCGGGGCATATATACGGAAAATTAAAACAACATCGCGAACACGCACCCGAATAAAGTTCACATGCCGGATCGTGTTTTTATAAGCTTTATACGAAAGTGTTATCTACCCCGCTCAATCGTCCCTCTATATTTTTTGTCAAAACAATACCGTAACTTTCCAAACAGCACTTAAGACAAATCACAAGTGAAGATAACCTACCGCGCGATGACAATTCACCATGTGTACACGATGCTATTGATATGCCCCGCATTAATTCCATTACACTCATGCGCTGATGTCGATTCCGGATTTTCCATCGCCATATAGGTAGACATAATTAACTCCGACTCCGATTCCCTGTTTTTAATTAGTTTACCTCGCTTGACGTCATGCGAGGTTTTGCGACGGAGATAGCCGACAACCGGTGGTGGTATTATTTATTTATTTCTCGGCTTATTTATTACGCGATTTTTATGGGACTTGGATCATTGTGATCACAATAGGGGTGGCTTTCCGATAGAGTTTTGTTGTTTCATGAGGATAGTAATCCTTTAAAGGAATACGGTCCTGAAAAAACAATATTATTTTCTTTCAATATACCGATAATATATATATAAAATGTCCATTGGGCGCATATAATCTAATATTCGGCCGCCAATCGTTATTTTTATAACGATTAAAAAAAATTCCGAAGTTAGCCGAAGATTTTGTTGTAGACGAAGTCACGTGATCATCAGCCCGATCACGTGATTGTCACATGTAAACAGAAGCATAGCACGTGATAGATCACGTGGTAACTCATTGACAACGCATAGATACGCGACGGCGGTATTTTAAGTTTGCATGTAGTCGATCGCGGCCTTTGAAGATTGTCGCGTTATCACACTGCGAATGCAAAACTTCGCCGAAAACATCGCCTTTCTCGTAATTAAATGTCTTTATCGTGTTATTATTACTATTATTATATGTATCGCGATGTGTTGTTACTATAAAGCCATGCCCGTATATTATTCAGTTTTGCGCGCATTTATCTATATAAACGCGTGCTCGTGTCTATATATATTTTTTCGTTACCGGAATAGTCCAAGTTATATTATATATGCGTATCAAGATTGCATATATACGCGAAGACTTGCACAGTTATTAGGCAATTATCATCTCGTAAACATTCCAATTTCCAGATGCCATATATGATATGATAAGTTCATTTTTCCTTGGTTATGAATCATGTATATATTTGGGCAATATGGTGTTTATATATATTTCGGAATATTGCTTCCCCCACCCCAAAACAATCTAGCCGACTGTCACTGATGGAAATTCACTGCATCTATGCATGGTTATTGGCCTATAAAATTAGCACTCTAGCGATGCGGTCTATTGAATATCCAGGTCATAAATCGACCTCTATGTGTCAATTACGCATAACAATAGTGTTATACAATATATAAATGTTCGCCGTGGTTCGTTTAAACATCCAATCATATATAACACTTTTTGAAGGAGGGATAATAATCCGGTTTAATATGGAATCACATATTCAAGTGCTCTTTATTCGCAATATATCGTAATAGTGAACGCTCTTTATTGCGTCAAGGTAAAGGGACTCGACTTAGAACAGTTGTTCTAGTGATTGTTTACTGATTACAACAATACAGGTCAATACATGTACATGAACTTCCGATATGCATGCTATATATATCCTTCCATCATTGTCATAGCAATTTCCGCTTTATTAAACTCTTGTTATTCGTACCATATTAGGAAAACTCTTAACATGGAACTCTCTTTATTGAGCCATGGTGAAGGAAATGGGGACTCGACTTAGAATAGTTGTCATCGTGAATTATTCATCAACATACTCCCCACTTTAACTGCAATTGTATGTATTCGTAACCATGACTGACTCGTCAAATTAAACGCTCTTTATTTGGTATATGTAATCGGTTTCTGATTTTGCGCAACGGATTTCCCCACAGAAATCCTGCCAAATGTCACGTAAACGAACATCGTTTGGAAATGAATACAGCATATGCCTAACTGAGAGTCACTAGAATGAATGAATGATTGTAAATACGGGACAATCGGGGCATATATACGGAAAATTAAAACAACATCGCGAACACGCACCCGAATAAAGTTCACATGCCGGATCGTGTTTTTATAAGCTTTATACGAAAGTGTTATCTACCCCGCTCAATCGTCCCTCTATATTTTTTGTCAAAACAATACCGTAACTTTCCAAACAGCACTTAAGACAAATCACAAGTGAAGATAACCTACCGCGCGATGACAATTCACCATGTGTACACGATGCTATTGATATGCCCCGCATTAATTCCATTACACTCATGCGCTGATGTCGATTCCGGATTTTCCATCGCCATATAGGTAGACATAATTAACTCCGACTCCGATTCCCTGTTTTTAATTAGTTTACCTCGCTTGACGTCATGCGAGGTTTTGCGACGGAGATAGCCGACAACCGGTGGTGGTATTATTTATTTATTTCTCGGCTTATTTATTACGCGATTTTTATGGGACTTGGATCATTGTGATCACAATAGGGGTGGCTTTCCGATAGAGTTTTGTTGTTTCATGAGGATAGTAATCCTTTAAAGGAATACGGTCCTGAAAAAACAATATTATTTTCTTTCAATATACCGATAATATATATATAAAATGTCCATTGGGCGCATATAATCTAATATTCGGCCGCCAATCGTTATTTTTATAACGATTAAAAAAAATTCCGAAGTTAGCCGAAGATTTTGTTGTAGACGAAGTCACGTGATCATCAGCCCGATCACGTGATTGTCACATGTAAACAGAAGCATAGCACGTGATAGATCACGTGGTAACTCATTGACAACGCATAGATACGCGACGGCGGTATTTTAAGTTTGCATGTAGTCGATCGCGGCCTTTGAAGATTGTCGCGTTATCACACTGCGAATGCAAAACTTCGCCGAAAACATCGCCTTTCTCGTAATTAAATGTCTTTATCGTGTTATTATTACTATTATTATATGTATCGCGATGTGTTGTTACTATAAAGCCATGCCCGTATATTATTCAGTTTTGCGCGCATTTATCTATATAAACGCGTGCTCGTGTCTATATATATTTTTTCGTTACCGGAATAGTCCAAGTTATATTATATATGCGTATCAAGATTGCATATATACGCGAAGACTTGCACAGTTATTAGGCAATTATCATCTCGTAAACATTCCAATTTCCAGATGCCATATATGATATGATAAGTTCATTTTTCCTTGGTTATGAATCATGTATATATTTGGGCAATATGGTGTTTATATATATTTCGGAATATTGCTTCCCCCACCCCAAAACAATCTAGCCGACTGTCACTGATGGAAATTCACTGCATCTATGCATGGTTATTGGCCTATAAAATTAGCACTCTAGCGATGCGGTCTATTGAATATCCAGGTCATAAATCGACCTCTATGTGTCAATTACGCATAACAATAGTGTTATACAATATATAAATGTTCGCCGTGGTTCGTTTAAACATCCAATCATATATAACACTTTTTGAAGGAGGGATAATAATCCGGTTTAATATGGAATCACATATTCAAGTGCTCTTTATTCGCAATATATCGTAATAGTGAACGCTCTTTATTGCGTCAAGGTAAAGGGACTCGACTTAGAACAGTTGTTCTAGTGATTGTTTACTGATTACAACAATACAGGTCAATACATGTACATGAACTTCCGATATGCATGCTATATATATCCTTCCATCATTGTCATAGCAATTTCCGCTTTATTAAACTCTTGTTATTCGTACCATATTAGGAAAACTCTTAACATGGAACTCTCTTTATTGAGCCATGGTGAAGGAAATGGGGACTCGACTTAGAATAGTTGTCATCGTGAATTATTCATCAACATACTCCCCACTTTAACTGCAATTGTATGTATTCGTAACCATGACTGACTCGTCAAATTAAACGCTCTTTATTTGGTATATGTAATCGGTTTCTGATTTTGCGCAACGGATTTCCCCACAGAAATCCTGCCAAATGTCACGTAAACGAACATCGTTTGGAAATGAATACAGCATATGCCTAACTGAGAGTCACTAGAATGAATGAATGATTGTAAATACGGGACAATCGGGGCATATATACGGAAAATTAAAACAACATCGCGAACACGCACCCGAATAAAGTTCACATGCCGGATCGTGTTTTTATAAGCTTTATACGAAAGTGTTATCTACCCCGCTCAATCGTCCCTCTATATTTTTTGTCAAAACAATACCGTAACTTTCCAAACAGCACTTAAGACAAATCACAAGTGAAGATAACCTACCGCGCGATGACAATTCACCATGTGTACACGATGCTATTGATATGCCCCGCATTAATTCCATTACACTCATGCGCTGATGTCGATTCCGGATTTTCCATCGCCATATAGGTAGACATAATTAACTCCGACTCCGATTCCCTGTTTTTAATTAGTTTACCTCGCTTGACGTCATGCGAGGTTTTGCGACGGAGATAGCCGACAACCGGTGGTGGTATTATTTATTTATTTCTCGGCTTATTTATTACGCGATTTTTATGGGACTTGGATCATTGTGATCACAATAGGGGTGGCTTTCCGATAGAGTTTTGTTGTTTCATGAGGATAGTAATCCTTTAAAGGAATACGGTCCTGAAAAAACAATATTATTTTCTTTCAATATACCGATAATATATATATAAAATGTCCATTGGGCGCATATAATCTAATATTCGGCCGCCAATCGTTATTTTTATAACGATTAAAAAAAATTCCGAAGTTAGCCGAAGATTTTGTTGTAGACGAAGTCACGTGATCATCAGCCCGATCACGTGATTGTCACATGTAAACAGAAGCATAGCACGTGATAGATCACGTGGTAACTCATTGACAACGCATAGATACGCGACGGCGGTATTTTAAGTTTGCATGTAGTCGATCGCGGCCTTTGAAGATTGTCGCGTTATCACACTGCGAATGCAAAACTTCGCCGAAAACATCGCCTTTCTCGTAATTAAATGTCTTTATCGTGTTATTATTACTATTATTATATGTATCGCGATGTGTTGTTACTATAAAGCCATGCCCGTATATTATTCAGTTTTGCGCGCATTTATCTATATAAACGCGTGCTCGTGTCTATATATATTTTTTCGTTACCGGAATAGTCCAAGTTATATTATATATGCGTATCAAGATTGCATATATACGCGAAGACTTGCACAGTTATTAGGCAATTATCATCTCGTAAACATTCCAATTTCCAGATGCCATATATGATATGATAAGTTCATTTTTCCTTGGTTATGAATCATGTATATATTTGGGCAATATGGTGTTTATATATATTTCGGAATATTGCTTCCCCCACCCCAAAACAATCTAGCCGACTGTCACTGATGGAAATTCACTGCATCTATGCATGGTTATTGGCCTATAAAATTAGCACTCTAGCGATGCGGTCTATTGAATATCCAGGTCATAAATCGACCTCTATGTGTCAATTACGCATAACAATAGTGTTATACAATATATAAATGTTCGCCGTGGTTCGTTTAAACATCCAATCATATATAACACTTTTTGAAGGAGGGATAATAATCCGGTTTAATATGGAATCACATATTCAAGTGCTCTTTATTCGCAATATATCGTAATAGTGAACGCTCTTTATTGCGTCAAGGTAAAGGGACTCGACTTAGAACAGTTGTTCTAGTGATTGTTTACTGATTACAACAATACAGGTCAATACATGTACATGAACTTCCGATATGCATGCTATATATATCCTTCCATCATTGTCATAGCAATTTCCGCTTTATTAAACTCTTGTTATTCGTACCATATTAGGAAAACTCTTAACATGGAACTCTCTTTATTGAGCCATGGTGAAGGAAATGGGGACTCGACTTAGAATAGTTGTCATCGTGAATTATTCATCAACATACTCCCCACTTTAACTGCAATTGTATGTATTCGTAACCATGACTGACTCGTCAAATTAAACGCTCTTTATTTGGTATATGTAATCGGTTTCTGATTTTGCGCAACGGATTTCCCCACAGAAATCCTGCCAAATGTCACGTAAACGAACATCGTTTGGAAATGAATACAGCATATGCCTAACTGAGAGTCACTAGAATGAATGAATGATTGTAAATACGGGACAATCGGGGCATATATACGGAAAATTAAAACAACATCGCGAACACGCACCCGAATAAAGTTCACATGCCGGATCGTGTTTTTATAAGCTTTATACGAAAGTGTTATCTACCCCGCTCAATCGTCCCTCTATATTTTTTGTCAAAACAATACCGTAACTTTCCAAACAGCACTTAAGACAAATCACAAGTGAAGATAACCTACCGCGCGATGACAATTCACCATGTGTACACGATGCTATTGATATGCCCCGCATTAATTCCATTACACTCATGCGCTGATGTCGATTCCGGATTTTCCATCGCCATATAGGTAGACATAATTAACTCCGACTCCGATTCCCTGTTTTTAATTAGTTTACCTCGCTTGACGTCATGCGAGGTTTTGCGACGGAGATAGCCGACAACCGGTGGTGGTATTATTTATTTATTTCTCGGCTTATTTATTACGCGATTTTTATGGGACTTGGATCATTGTGATCACAATAGGGGTGGCTTTCCGATAGAGTTTTGTTGTTTCATGAGGATAGTAATCCTTTAAAGGAATACGGTCCTGAAAAAACAATATTATTTTCTTTCAATATACCGATAATATATATATAAAATGTCCATTGGGCGCATATAATCTAATATTCGGCCGCCAATCGTTATTTTTATAACGATTAAAAAAAATTCCGAAGTTAGCCGAAGATTTTGTTGTAGACGAAGTCACGTGATCATCAGCCCGATCACGTGATTGTCACATGTAAACAGAAGCATAGCACGTGATAGATCACGTGGTAACTCATTGACAACGCATAGATACGCGACGGCGGTATTTTAAGTTTGCATGTAGTCGATCGCGGCCTTTGAAGATTGTCGCGTTATCACACTGCGAATGCAAAACTTCGCCGAAAACATCGCCTTTCTCGTAATTAAATGTCTTTATCGTGTTATTATTACTATTATTATATGTATCGCGATGTGTTGTTACTATAAAGCCATGCCCGTATATTATTCAGTTTTGCGCGCATTTATCTATATAAACGCGTGCTCGTGTCTATATATATTTTTTCGTTACCGGAATAGTCCAAGTTATATTATATATGCGTATCAAGATTGCATATATACGCGAAGACTTGCACAGTTATTAGGCAATTATCATCTCGTAAACATTCCAATTTCCAGATGCCATATATGATATGATAAGTTCATTTTTCCTTGGTTATGAATCATGTATATATTTGGGCAATATGGTGTTTATATATATTTCGGAATATTGCTTCCCCCACCCCAAAACAATCTAGCCGACTGTCACTGATGGAAATTCACTGCATCTATGCATGGTTATTGGCCTATAAAATTAGCACTCTAGCGATGCGGTCTATTGAATATCCAGGTCATAAATCGACCTCTGTGTGTCAATTACGCATAACAATAGTGTTATACAATATATAAATGTTCGCCGTGGTTCGTTTAAACATCCAATCATATATAACACTTTTTGAAGGAGGGATAATAATCCGGTTTAATATGGAATCACATATTCAAGTGCTCTTTATTCGCAATATATCGTAATAGTGAACGCTCTTTATTGCGTCAAGGTAAAGGGACTCGACTTAGAACAGTTGTTCTAGTGATTGTTTACTGATTACAACAATACAGGTCAATACATGTACATGAACTTCCGATATGCATGCTATATATATCCTTCCATCATTGTCATAGCAATTTCCGCTTTATTAAACTCTTGTTATTCGTACCATATTAGGAAAACTCTTAACATGGAACTCTCTTTATTGAGCCATGGTGAAGGAAATGGGGACTCGACTTAGAATAGTTGTCATCGTGAATTATTCATCAACATACTCCCCACTTTAACTGCAATTGTATGTATTCGTAACCATGACTGACTCGTCAAATTAAACGCTCTTTATTTGGTATATGTAATCGGTTTCTGATTTTGCGCAACGGATTTCCCCACAGAAATCCTGCCAAATGTCACGTAAACGAACATCGTTTGGAAATGAATACAGCATATGCCTAACTGAGAGTCACTAGAATGAATGAATGATTGTAAATACGGGACAATCGGGGCATATATACGGAAAATTAAAACAACATCGCGAACACGCACCCGAATAAAGTTCACATGCCGGATCGTGTTTTTATAAGCTTTATACGAAAGTGTTATCTACCCCGCTCAATCGTCCCTCTATATTTTTTGTCAAAACAATACCGTAACTTTCCAAACAGCACTTAAGACAAATCACAAGTGAAGATAACCTACCGCGCGATGACAATTCACCATGTGTACACGATGCTATTGATATGCCCCGCATTAATTCCATTACACTCATGCGCTGATGTCGATTCCGGATTTTCCATCGCCATATAGGTAGACATAATTAACTCCGACTCCGATTCCCTGTTTTTAATTAGTTTACCTCACTTGACGTCATGCGAGGTTTTGCGACGGAGATAGCCGACAACCGGTGGTGGTATTATTTATTTATTTCTCGGCTTATTTATTACGCGATTTTTATGGGACTTGGATCATTGTGATCACAATAGGGGTGGCTTTCCGATAGAGTTTTGTTGTTTCATGAGGATAGTAATCCTTTAATGAATACTGGAGCGCAATGAAATACTGCGTAGCAGAACATCGCTGAATAGACGAGTATGAGATGAACCTAACTGCAATGGACCTATCCGTATGTCCCACCCACCTGTAGAATGCATGGTTACTGTTACTACGCACCACAAGCCATCTCAATTCCGCTATCTCTTCAGTGCTAAAATAGATTCGGATGAGAAAGAACTGTGTTGTTAAACGCCATGTAACACGATAATATAGCTTCGTTCTGAATATCACGATTTTCAAGATACCTTTGTGTGCATATATGCAACATGTAAAAGTGACTGTCGTTAGATATAAACAAAAATAGAACCAGTTTTTAAACAAAAAACAGGTGTGATTGTTAGGCCACTTCCGATAAACAACAAAGATAGATGTTTAGGCATACGTTGAATCAAATGGTGTAAATGAAGCCATCATGAAACTTCAATATCAAATAGCAAATTTAATATCGAAGCTATGCTAATGGTTCACACATTGATGTAATAAACCAAACGGGGGTGTACATGTGGTAATTAATCTATAATTCCTCTGTTGTCGAAATAAATATAACGATATCAGTTTACCATACACGAGCGTCCTGAATGAACCCTGGTGACATCAGGCCGGATGCAAAGGATTATCAAATAATGGCCTTTTAAAATTCCACATCCTATATTTGCCGTAAAAACGCCGACTATCACGGAGTCAGTTACATGTTGCCATGTCGATGCAACAATGGCACAAAGTGAACTTGTTCGGTGAAGGTTGCGTGTATACACCGCGAAGCACTACACGTGCAATGTGTCAAATTTCGTGTAAAAAAATATTTGTTAAAACATCTTGACGTCTTTCACCCACAATAGCAAAACAGAGAATGACAAATTCGCGCTGTGTTTAAAAATAGTAATAAACTGGTCATGGAGAACGGGGACCAAAATAGAGCGACAAACGCGCCCGTAGTCCCTCGCAAATTAAATGATTTTTTGTCAAAATCAATCCAATTCTCTTGGAAAACATCTGTTGATTCTCATTTACACGTACATTGTCGGAGGAAGCTTTAGATTCTCAAATGGATTCAGTAAGATCGACGTTCGCACGAGATCATACAGGTTAGTGTGAATAGCAGACATTCGAACTCAATATTACCACGATGTTATAACAGCAACAAATATATACATTTATAACGAAAAACACTTCACATAAAACACATACTCGCGGCACAATTAATATTCATAACGCATCATCGATCGGGACTACTATTTCCACGTTTTAGTCTGAAATCTGGTATATATAAAAATTTAAATTTAACTAACACTAGGATCCGAGTGTGGTCGTTGGCATTGTTTAATCCAGCGTAAAGAGATGTCATATAGTTACTTTTTTATTTAGGAAACCGAACTAAAACATGTATAAATATCGTGCGTCAACCGGACATGTTCCCCATGCACATATCAACACCATTGTAGCTTTTTAAGACATATTTTGCTCTCGTGTTCGTAAATTCCCTACAGCTTACAACTGTAGTTAGGGACCGGCTTTTGGTGCGATTCATATCACCAGGCAGGCGTATGTCGCTTCCGGGTTTAAGCTATCGGCTCATTGGCTATAGTTGAAATTGGGGCGGTACCTACGGATAGGTCCATTGTTACTTTTTATTGACTGTAAAGGTCCAATTAATTTTCAAGTCACTGATTATATTTGTTTATAGTGCCTTGATATACGGTTTCAATAACAATATATGCCATAAAATATGATTAAAATTCTTTAATTATTCACCATTTGAAACGTCTGTGTGTCAGAAGATGCCCATAGGGAAATAGAAAACCGCTGAAATCATAGAAAGATTTCCCCCCCCCCCCCCGTCATGGCCCCCAGAATGCAACAGAATTCAAACTAAAAATGTATTTTCAATGAAGGGTTTAAAATCTAGAGTTAATCCCCATCCATTGAAAATAATACACTTTGCGCAACACAATCAGATGAAACTTAAGCACAAAAACACGACGGTAACTCAACAAAAACAGCATGTTGAGTTTATTACACCGGATAACTTGATAATACAATAATGTTAGAGATCTCTCTATTTCAAATGGTATATAATATGGCATATATTGTGTAGATGTGATATGGGGGTTCGCAAATTAAGTGGGCCTTTAATGTAAAATACAGATTGCCAGTTCGGACAGACTCTATCTCTTACATGTAGTTTATTCCAGTCAAGCAGTCATCGTGTTTTCAACTTCCCATAATAAACGATAAACTGATACTGTCTTCTTGCTATTAATAACCGACATCTGGGATAATTTGGGAATAAGAATGCGGTGTATAAATGTACTATATGTGAATACCAGTGTAATAGTATTCCACGTGTGGGGGAGGTGCAAATTTGTATTCATTTCTGGTTAAATACGCCCAGAATAGAAAACCTTCGGAATAGCGAGCCTTCGGAATAGAGAACCCTATCCATGGGAACCAACGATATTTTCTGAATTTAGTTTTGAATTTTACACTTTTCATGACTAAAATACTTTGGCACACCCTATGTGCCACATCCCTCACCCAAACTTCATATGGTTCTTTGGCGTGACCTCCAGATGGAAGCAGTCCAATTCTCCCCAAAAAATTTAAACCATGGGCGTCTGGAGCCATCTTGGATTTCACATTTGAATCCATCGGCACACCCTGCAGCCTACATTTAGTGGAGAAACGCAATTTAATTTCCTTTACACTGGCAATACAATCCATTTACTGAAACTTTGACTTTCCTTTATTATTCTATTGACTGCTCAGCATAAATTTATTAACGCCTCCCAACGTTGAGCTACAGTGTCATTGGTGTGAATCGTTGGTGATTTTGCGAAGAAAACCTGGTCGGTAAATGGATATAAAAAACTCGGTAGTCGAACAAAATACACGCCATTGTTTGGCAGGATAAATTTCACGGAATATCATCTAAATATGCTGGAGATTACATAATTTATATATCGCGTGCATCACTGGATTTTCCTTCAGAAAAAGACTTTGAACTGAAACATTAGGTACCATGACGTGAACACTGAACAGTAAAATCGCCATCGAACAGGCGCATCATGGCACCCAAATGTTTTAGCACAAAGCTCGCATTTTTTTGACAGAACAATATTGAATCATCACGCCAGGGGGACAAGTTAAATAACACTGAAGACTATGGAACAAATGTCAAGCCCATGCAGCTAGGTAACTGTCCTTATTATAGATAAATCGACTTTGATATTCGTCTTTTATTTTAATGAAAGTTCATGCAGTAATGGACGGGAAATATTTGGATGACATTGACGTTTCGTGATAATTTATCCTCTATGTGCCAAACAATATGTCCTATCAATAACTCGCGGTCATATTGGATCCACCAGGTCCGGTTCCATGGTTTTACTTAACTTTCCATATCTGGAAGTCATGAATAATTCAAAAGCTCCATATATGGAAATGCTACTCCAAAACTTTGACCTGTAGCACCAACACCACATAACCGGGGCTGGATGATTCTATAAAGCCACGGAACCGGACCTGGTGGATCCAATATGGCCGCGATTTAGTGACATGGTGAATGGCATACATTTTGTTCGAATAGATTAGATATATTTATAATTGTGCACACACCAACCACGTTTTCTTTGCAAAAATTAACACCGAACCAAAATGCTTGGAACAGGTGATCCCCGGTGACATTTATTGGGGAAATGTTTGAAACGAAAACGTTTTCCCCTACACAATAAGCGAGATCACTGGGTCGCGGCCGTATTGGATCCCAGCTCCGTTCCGTGGTTTCAGAGATTCTGTAGCACTAAAACCCGGAAACCGGGCCTGGCGGATCCAATATGTCCGCGAGTTAGTGATAGGGCGTATAGAAACCTTTTACTAAAACTATTTGACTATGACTTCCCTTATTCTTTATCATTCCATTGGCTGCTCAGCATAAAATTAACGCCATCTCCAGTTGAGCTACAGTGTCATTGGCACTTTCATTTTGAGAAATCACTCAATAGCTGGTCAATGATGAATCCCAAGTGGCCTGCCACTACTTTATGAACCCAATACATACATAATGTGTTGAGAAATAAGATCATGAATGAATTTATTGCGAAATAAAAGTTACAACAGAAGCTTAAGTATGGTCTTATTATAATCAGAGGATAAAAGGGACCTCGATCTGTTAGTTATTTTCGAGGCAAACATTTATATAATTTTGAAGCATATCCCTTTCATGACTGGAGCTACGCTGGTGCAGCATTAAAGATACGGTGCCAATGCATTCTCTTATATATGCGACTCCCCCATAATAGGGAGCCTCGCATATATAACATAATGCACTGACTTACAAGTAAAGATTGTTAGGCCAATGTATTCTCTTATGCGAGGTTCCCTATATGGGAGATTCACATTCAACCAAAACAACATAAACGTGGAAAAACTAACCGCCCAGAGCGGCAAAAAGACCAGGCTTATTTAGACCATTCAAATCTAGTAAAGTTGCTATACAAAATTCTACAACTTTGGCACCATATTAATTTTTTACAGGACCGTTTGGAGAAGAAGATCCTTCCGAAAGGCTTTTCGGCCATCGTTGAGTCAGGGCGAAAGAAGACATTCCGACCAGTGCTCCCCTGTGAGGATGTCTTCAATTCGCTTAAAGCGGACGCTTTTCAGTGGGGTTTAAACTCCATGAAAACTTTGGTAAATTATTATCGGAAAACGGAATCAGAAATTGAAGTCAAGGTTCTTTCGGCTCTTTCTTCTAAAACCCTTGACTTCGACCGAGCACGTGACACGGCATTAAAATGGGGACTGAAGAATTTTGGCACCAAATTAACCAATGAGACAAAATCAAAGTTCTTGAGCATCTGTGGTAATCTTCAGTCCTCGATAGGTACACGAGTTGGCGTCCAAACTCATACAAACAAACGTGGTCGGTCACCCTCCCCTCCCCCACTAATCGCTCGCCAGCTTCAATTTCAGGATAGTCCAGGCAGGGATCAGACAACGTCGTCGTCTGTGAGATCCACACCAAAACGCGTCAAAGCCACACCACAGCCACAGAGACCTGCACCAAAACCACGGACGTCACGCATATCCACTCCACCAAATACATCACTTCAAAATTCACCAGCCAAGAAAACAACACCACCAAAGCACATCTCTTCCAGCCCTCCTTCGCCTGTTGGTTCCATTGCTTCGATGACATCGCCAGCGATTTCAACATCATCACCATCGTATGCCGAGGTATTATCAACATCACCTAAGGTATCCAAATTTTATAAATTTCGTCAACCTGGCCCTAAGAAGGATTGGTCCTTCCCTAAACAGATAAAAAACCCTGTGGTTATTTTAGGCTCTTCTAATGTGTCCCGGATCGATGTCGATCCTCCCAAAAATGTTTGTATTGCTTCTTACCCAGGTGGCAATTTAGGTCATTTCTGCAACATGGCCCACAAACTGAAATCGAAGCCAGAAAAGACACCTCGACACGTCATCATCAACATTGGCATCAACAACCGAGAGGACTGGAAGACAGACAACGACAAAGGCAAAACAGCAGGCACCACAGCTAAAAGCAGGGTAACTAACATGGTTAGTAATTTCCGAAAAGTTTTTCCTAATGCGACACTTCATTTTCAGGAAATAAATATCTCATTCAGTTTAGATTCTAGGGACCAGGATGTTCTGCGTGCCATTAACAGCCAAGCTCGTCAGACACAGAACCTCAAGGTCATACAGGCAATACCCCCCCCGCGACTTTCACGTGGAGAATGACAACATCCACTGGACATCACAGACGGCGGCGAAAATCTACCAAGGCTGGACCAACATCTTTAAAGGTCATTTAAACTAATTCCTCAGAAGGGCATCAGCCATGCGGAAAGAGTCGGTCTCGGCACCGAGATAGTCAATCTTGTACCCGACCTTTCCCTGAGCGCTGGTGAGAAATCAATACTTAGGTATGGTCTAACCTTTGTTCCTACCCCACCCGATCTCAAAGAAACACCACATGTTGTTGAGACGGAGGATGGAACATTGGTTTTACCAGACTCTATGTATGCCATGGAAATGAACGGCGGTCCAACAAGCATGCAATTTAGGGAAGTAACAGCTATGGCTGATTTCTTTCGCAATTCGACAGGTTTAAAAGATCAATTTAAAGAACCTTCGATATGGACCCCCTCTGATCGCCAGATTGACCACTCCATTCCCGAGGTCGCTGGCTTAGTCAAAACCGACATCACAAATTTACCAAAATTTCACAACGAGGATAACCTCACTAAAGTTGAAAGAACTGCACTAAAAACTCTTCGCAGCAATAAAAACATTGTAATCAAACCTTGTGACAAAGGCAGCTCGCTCGTCATCATGTCTAAAGAAAATTACATTCTAGAAGCGACGCGCCAATTAAGCAACACTAAATATTACAAACCATTGGATGGGCCAATTTGGAAATCCAATGTTTTAAAATTCAATCTCATTCTCAAAAGCTTGCTGGACCAGGACGTTTTAAAGAAAAAACATGTTCAGTATCTAATTGCAAAACCTGAATCCAATAATAGGACATTTTATTTGCTACCTAAAATACACAAACCTTTGAGCTGTTGGACTAATCCATACACACCACCCGGTCGCCCCATCATCAGCGACGTGGCTTCGGAGTCGTACCACATTTCGGAGTTTATTGATTTCTATTTGAAACCAATTGCTACCCGCCATCCGAGCTATCTAAAAGACACGGAGGACTTCCTCATTAAATTGTCGAAAATTGAAGTTCCATCTTCTGCTTACCTAATTAGTCTCGACGTGGAATCTATGTATACAAATATTGGAATCGATGCCGGATTAAAGTCAATTAAGAATGCATTTGATTTCCACCATGATCCTCATAGACCTGGAGATGAACTACTTCAATTATTAGAACTTTCTCTTAAAGGGAATGACCTTGAATTTAATGGACGATATTATTTACAGGTCTCCGGCTGCAGTATGGGCAAGAAGTTTAGTCCTAATTTTGCCTCAATTTTTGTTGCAGAGTGGGAGAAAGGCGCCCTGGCCAAATCTGATAAACAACCATTAGCCTATTATAGATTCTTGGACGACATATTTATCATTTGGACTCATGGTCTGGATGAGTTTAGGGTGTTCTTGGACATCTTGAACAGTCATGACGAATCAATCAAACTCAAAGAATCAATATCGCAAACCAGCATTGATTTCCTTGATTTAACAATATTTAAGGGCCCACAATTTACATCATGCAACATTTTAGATACAAAACTTTTTACGAAACCAACGGATTCTCACCAGCTACTTCATCGTAAATCTTTCCATCCGCCAAAACTTTTCAATGGATTGATTAAATCTCAAATCATTCGATATCACCGGAACTGCACGAACAGAAGCGACCTAAATCAAGCTTGTTCAGTGCTTTTCCAGGCTTTACGACCGCGCGGCTACTCTAGTAGATTACTGCGCCAAGTAAAGTCCGAAACTCTCAGAGAATTGAACTCGTCACGCCATGACCCAACATCGACTGAACCAACAAGGATACGGCACAACCGGCCGGTGTTGGGTAATGGTTCAGCCTCATTTTGTCACAAAAAACGATGTTACATCAATACAATAGGATATATCAATACTAGTAACACTTTCACCAGCGAACAAACACGCATATCGTATCAAATGCATAGCGAACTTAATTGTGATTCTAAAAATGTAATTTACTTAATCACATGCAAAAGATGCCGTATACAATATGTTGGACAAACAAAAACCTCTCTCAAAGTTAGAATGTCTAATCATCTTTCCAGTGTTCGCAAAAAACTCGACATGCAAATTTCCGATCATTTCAACTCATCTAATCATGACATTAAATCCCATTTCAGCTTTCAGCCAATAGAACAGACACCAATTCTAGTCGACGAAGACCAAACCGATTCAATACGCCTAGAACGCGAAAATCATTGGATGGGCGTACTTAAAACATATCTTCCGTTCGGACTTAACATTGACTACAAAGGTGTTTCTCGAAATTTCTTGTGCTTTCCTCTGATCTACAATCGTAGAAATGTTGAAATCGCAAACATTTTCAGAAAAAACTTTGCATTATTAAACACTAAATTGACCGAGCCTCTCGACAAACGGGTTATTATTGCCTACAAGAAAAATCCCAGTTTGAGAGATATGCTCGTTCGATCTAGACTCAGACCTTGATTAACACGCAGTTCAATTAGCTTTTAGCTTATGTCAACACCATTATCCTTAGTTTGTGCTCAACACAATATTTTATGTCAATTTCCGACACAACCCAAACAAATTTAGCTAGTTCCATCTTTGAATGGCAACAATGCTCAACAAATTATTCAATGTCAATTTCCGACACAACCTAACAAAATTGATGTCAATTTCTGACACAACCTAACAAAATTTATGTCAATTTCCGACACAACCTAACAAAATTTAGCTAGTTCCATAGAAATAATTACATAAGAAATCGGATTCCGACCTGTGCCCGCGCTCTCCACACTTTCAAAATATATATATAAGAGAATGCATCGGCACAGGGTTTTCGCGAAATTTCAGAAAGTTCTAGTCATGAAATTGTTAAGTCCTAATGAGAGAATAGTATATATAATTATAAATGTTGAGCACAGAGATGAGACAGAACTAGGTTTAAATGGCATCAAGTCCTTTGCTTTAAGTATACACATTTGGGGGGAAAAATTTAAGTTTGTAAAAACAACATGAACGTGAAACAACAATATCAATAACGTGATGCTGCTTGTTGAAACCAGTTAATAAACCCTTCCTATAATAAATGGATTGTCCCATTCAGTTATAAAAGTATACGTACATTAGAATGGTCTATTATTCATCTGGAGGGATGTTCATGTAATATACGCAGACGGCAGACTGGGAACAATTTATACCAGTGCTGAAGGATTCATATTCATTGGTGGGAAATTTTCAGATAATAAGTTCAACAAACGACGTATTATTATTTGAACAGTTCTTAAAGGTACTCAATCCGATCAGACGCATCTGAACATTTTCCACGAAAAAATATGAATCCTTCTGCTCTTGTATTGAGGAGTAGTTCCTTTTTATCTAAACATTTCCCACCAACTAATAGGAATTATTCTGCACTTTTGTTATAATTTCGTCTTACTGTCGTCTGCTCATTATACTTAACATCCCTCCAAATGAATAATAGACTTGTTCCAATGTATACTTTTATAACTGAATGGGAGAATCCATTTATTACAGAAAGGGTTAATTAGATTCGCATGTTGTTGTGGAACTGGAGCTTTAAGCCTTTAATGGCGGGAGCAGCGCTGGTTCAGCATTAAAGACCCTGTGCCAGTGCATTTTGTTAGATATGCGAGTCTCCCATCGGGCTCACATGGTCAAGGTAATTATTGTTGGGCCAATGTATATTCTCTTAAATATGGGAGACTCGCACATATAAGAGAATGCATTGTCACTGAGAGGCTTCCTGTTGGTGATTCTCACATATAAGAGATTGCATTATTGGTTCTGGCTTTTCGAAAAATTTCAAGATGCTCCAGTCATGAAAGGGTTAATTGTAAACCTGAATACATCTTTAACCCTTTCAGTGCCAAGTCCAATTTTTGTATCAACCCATATTTCCTTGATCATTTTTCAAATTTATTGATTATAATAATGTGATACATTGATCGAAAGAGCTCTAAGAGCTCTTTCGATCAATGTATCACATTATTATAATCAATAAATTTGAAAAATGATCAAGGAAATATGGGTTGATACAAAAATCGGACTTGGCACTGAAAGGGTTAAATAAAATGTCAAGTCTTACTCATCCATTTCACTGATAAGCACGCGCAGTTCATTATAAATGTCGTCCAGTTTCCTCGTCTGAACGTCCTCTTCTTCTTCGAATCCCCTTCGTCCTTTGTTACATGTACGGCATGAACCACAACACACCTGGCCAATTGCGTAAATTCTCTCCACTCTTATTGAACCTCCCTTTTTAGCGTTGCAGAAGTAACCGCAACCACCCATCGCAAACTCATCTTGGCATTTTTTTTCAGTCCACCCGTTATTGTTGCCATATGGACACTCTGTGAAATATATAAACATACACTAACTATATACATGGATATACACTCTGTGAAATATATAAACATACACTAACTATATACATGGAGATATATATATATATATGTATATATATATATATATATATATATATATATAGCTATATATATATATATATATATATATATATATATATATATATATATATGTATAGGTATGTATCAAACTCCATGCAGCGCCCCCTACGATATCACTGTGATATAGCACTGCCACAAGGATGGTACTTTGCGGACCGATACATCTATTTTTACATATCGTCGGAACTATATTTAGTCACCTATTATCTTATTTTGACCACAAAAAATTTCAGGCACGTATGGCATTTGTTCCCTTTCGATCATTTTTTGTACCCACCCACCCGCACCGCCAATTTTTTTTCCGTTTTCGGCAGTTTTTTCCGACCATTTTTTGACACCCACCCCCTTTTAACACTAAAACAGAGATTTGCGGGGTGAAATTCACTGTAAACAGCTGTATATGAATTTCTGTGCATACCATTTATCATGGATGTTAACATGGACATGTAAATAGGAATGAGTCATTTTGAGGTCATTCGGCCAAAAAACATGGCTGCCAGCGGCCATCTTGGATTTCAAAATTTGCAACAAATACAACACGATAACTGCCTGCAGTGAGTTTACCAGTTAGAATTACATTATTTGTCTCATTCAAAGTGGTTTTGAAGCCCAACTCATTGCCAAAACACTAAAAAAACAAGCAGGAAAGTTTTTTTTTAGTTGCGGAAAAAATTGCTTGTTGGTGGCTTTGACCACCCACCCCGGCATATGTGCCGGAAAATCCCCCCCCCCCCTGCAGACATAGGCAATTTTAATCCTGAAACATAAAAACTATAAGAACACGTAAGAAATCCTTACCAAATGTCCTTATGGCAGTGGTATCTCAGCGGAGCGATGGGAGATAATTCTGCCTGGAGTTTGGGTATGTATCTGTTAAAATTTAGATATCCCTGATATGGTCTATTATCTTCCTGACACCACTTTTACAACAACTACAGAATTTCTAGGAAACTCGTTTTTAACAAAGATTAGGAAAATAAGCGACTGCAAATTTGTCTAAAAACAACAAAATGCTCGCTAAAATCCGGTTGAAAAATCAAACTATGAGAACATTGTTAACGTAATTTTGTGTGAAATTTCTAACTAACGCTGTGTTGTGTCAGGCGTGAAAATCAGGGACGTGGCTAGAGGGTCCTCATTGGGGGTGGCCACATTGAAATATAAAACTGCAGCCCTCCCCATTCAATCATACCAAACTCCCATGTTCACAGAATTCCATATTTATCCCATCCCTTTGGGTTTTTGGGTTGGAACTTTCCAACAGGTACATCAAGCTTTGAATGTTTCCAACTGTTGGAATTTTTCAACTGATGGCTATTTCAGAGCAAATTTTTCACCAAATATAGAAAAATATGCTACTGTAGGACTAAAAATAACAAATACCCCACTAATTACTGGTTGGAAAATCAAACAAGAATTTCAACCTATATCTGGTGTAACATTTCCAACTAATGTTGTGTCATGCAGGCATGAAATTCCCAACTGTTGAACATATTTACCACACGTTGGGTTGAGGGGGGGGGGGGGTTGAGGGGGGGGGGGGGGGTAGACACAATTCAAACCCCCTGACACCACGTCCCTGTGTGAAATTTCCAACTGTTGAACATTTTGGCTAAAGTTGAGACAACCGCCCTCCTCAACACCCTGTCCCTAAAATAAATAGTTAAACAGAATGTTGAATTACCGTCTCCGAGCCCTGTACGTTCCTTGGCCGCTTTGCATTCATCGCGACACATTGCTCCTAGTCTGTCGTCGTAACAGTAACTGGCAGTTTTTTCAATAGCCGCAGCAAGCCCCGGCGTGCATTCTCTGCCATTTACTGCAGAAAAAACATGATATTTTGTCATCAATCTCTGGGTTACAAGGAGCTAAATAAGTAGAATTACGTCCCTTTGGTTCTTACATGGTATCTCGAATACGAGTTAAAGATGGATTATCTCTTTAAATAACAAATATGACTGAAGACCCCTGTCCGGAAAGGCTTCTATCAATTAATATTTATTTTATTTCGAATATTTTATTGGGACCGTTTATTTGTCTATTTTTAGAACAGACCATTCGGGTGATACCATATAGCGATAGAGAGCATTAGGCTGTTCCTATGGCTACGTACCGAACGCCAAATGTCTCAGATTGATTGGTTGTATTGTTTTATTCCATAGTTATAAGCGATAATGAGTATAATTAATGTTTATTTGTGACAAAATTACACCATAAACTTTCTGGTCTCTGTTAACAGTAACCGCTATTGTTCGTTGGCTAAACAACCACACCTTTTTAGACCAGAAAATATTCGAAATAAAATGAATATTAATCAGAAGCATTTCCGGACAGGAGCATTCGAATCAGATTTAATAGTTTATACCCCGGTAACTATATATAATACATGTTTACAAAGAGATAATCCACCTTTAAACACAATTCTGGCACGCGGATGGCGTAATAATATTTCAAATAAATTTACAAAATCTGTAAAAATGTTGGTGTTTCCTATAGACTGAAATGCATTCTTGTTCAACCGATGGCAGGAGAATGTGTCTTGGTATTGTCAAAATTTTAGATTGTATGCAAGAGGTTGGATACAAAGTTAACCCTTTACCCAACAAACCGGCCAAAAACGCCCAAATAAAGCTTCAACAGCCTAAAATATCTTCGGTCTGTCTCAATAGAACCATACAAATATGGATATCATTGGAACCGGCTCCTTGACAACATTGTGATAGTTACAGTTATACCCTGTGCCAATGCATTCTCTTATATATGCGAGTCGACCATAGGTCGCCTCGCATATATAAGAGAATGCATTGGCCTAAAAAAAATCTTTTTTTAACACTTTTTACCATTTTTTCTTACATTCTTTAACAATTTTATAATTTTTAATGTGTTAAGCCAATGCATTCTCTTATATATACGAGGTGACCTATGGTCGACTCGCATATATAAGAGAATGCATTGGCACAGGGCCCTTCTGTTGGATACAAAGTTATACAACAGTACCGTCAGTTTTATGACAATTTTACCGGGAATGTGGAGATTGGTTGGACCGTGAAATAGTCGTAATTTGCTAAACATGATATTGGTACCAACGAAATGAAGAATGAATGCCGACAATTGAGTTGATTGTTAGATAGAGATTACCCAGGGACGTGACTAAAAGGTCTGCGTTGGGGTGTCCAACTTAAATTTTCTAGCTGCACTCCCTCCCTTGAACCAGAAATTTCACCGTCCGCGAAATTTCATTTGCAACCCCTCTGGGTTGGATTTTTCCAACTGGTTCCTGAAGCTTTCCAAGTTTTAGTTGGAAATTTCAATTTCATTCCAAAAATGTGACAAAAAGTAGCAAAATATTCTACTTTTGTCTAAAAACAATAGATTTCACACTAAACGCTGGTTGGAAGCTCAAATTATCGGAACAATTCAAAACAAAACAAATTGAAATTCCTCAATATAATGTTGTGTCAAGCAGGGAATGCAACTGTTGAACATTTTGGCCAAAGTTAACGGGGTGATTAAGACACCCAACCCCCAACCTCTGTCGGCGCGTCCTTGGCCCCCATACTATTTCGCGACCGGGTTGAGTATGTATATACTTTGTTCTGAATGTGGTGTTTCAATGGAGGACAGGTGCACAAATTTTACAGGCAACAGCAAGTTGGCGCTTTCATTATATATAATTTGAAAAACTTTCAACTTCATTATTGATGATAACCACAACTTTATTAGCTCAATTACTATAAGATTATTGTACATAACACTAAGGTTCTGTTGGCGCCACCCGTGTGGGAACTTCGTGACCTTCCTTTCAATATAGAACGGATAATTTGTTAGAATGTGATGAATATATATACCATTTCGAGAATTCAATTTGGTCATTCAATAAGACATATATAACATTGAGACAAATAACGTCCAAAATGAACACGATTAACTGAAAAGCATTTTGACCAGGACAAAACGAGTGCAATTCTTCACAGCTACGCTTTTCAATAAATGTGGGTCACTATATAATAAACACCATTCATTACCGCGTAATTAGCATTCATGTCAATGTGATTAGGTTAAACACACTTTAATGGAATAAAGAATATATCACAAAGGGGTCGGAACACAAGTGATATAGCTAGAACTTAGCTGTTAACGCTCTCCCGTGGTAATCGCCAATAATAATTATCGGCCGTCGGTGTATGCATGGGCTTCTAAAATGTCGTATCTGTCGAAAATCAATTTTTACAAGAGATTCCAAAAACTATTTATCTCTGGAACTAGAATTGGTATCTGCCAAAAACTATGCTCAATAATTCTTTATATGACAATTATAAACGTTCATATTGATTTATATCACATGAAACCCCTATTATATCATTAAACATGCATTACATATTTCCTTATTCTCTCAATAGTTACATATAACTTGGCGTTGCGGCGATCTTTACATTGATTCGGGCGGATTAATACTATTTCGAAAAGCCGCGCATGACATAAACACCAGACAATGTAAAATGATTGCCCTTTTCATTAAAGTTAAATTCTTGTCCAACTTCGTTGCACTAACGAATATAGACACAAAATCAAAGAGGCAAATAACTTTTAATTGCATGTTTGGTACGATCTAATTGTTATGGTGTAGTATCGAACAAGCCATCTTTAAGTGTCTGTTTTTGGAAAAGATCTAATTGTCATGGGACAAGCCATTTTTAAGTGTCTGTTTGGTACGATCTAATTGTTATGGTGTAGAATCGGACAAGGCATCTTTTAACCCTTTTATACTAAACTAATAAGATGGCAGTAATTAAATGATAACACCTTCGGTGCCTTTATTCAGCGTCGGGGTAGCCTGTGATGGGCTTATTTATACCCGTTATACAATATGTTGGATGGCGCGTGCCAGAGTGAAACACATCTATAAAGTGCGTACACCTGCATGGTGCTGAAATAGGCCCATAGTGAGCGTATTTGCTTTTTTGTTATTTATTTAATTAAATTTAATAACAATTATTTAAAAACGAACGCCGTTATAACATTCGCCAGGGTACCTCGAGTCACCACACCAAATAAGGTTGAAATCGGACCAGCAGTCTGCGAGAAAAATCCGGATAGACAGATCCTACTCCTTTATATATAGATTAGTGCGCATTATACACTAATGAGGTGTTATCAACTTATCATTCAATTCCTGCCATCTTGTAACTTGATTAAGACTCATACGGCTATACAGTATTACATCATCATATATACTAAACTAACTAAAGCACAATTGATGAGTAAGAAAAGTGCACGAACAAATGCACAAACGTGTTTCACGACGAGAAACATCAAATATTGCCACACGGTGAACGGTTACGCTGTCAAATTGACAAATAATTTATGGGATGGGTTGGTGTTTTTTTCGATGTAATTTTTTTCTCCATTTTGAGGGTAGTGTGACCTTTGTCAAAACTGCAGTGTGACGCAATACGTTAACAAGTACTTTTGGGCGTTTGTCCGTGTGATTATCACGCACTAATGGAATATTAAAAAGTAGATTGCGGCGATCTCGAGGCATAGTATAATACAAGCTAATGGGGGCAGCCAAGCTGTGTTCAGGTTCATATGCGTAAGTAATTCTTAATATAATGTGAATAATCAGAGCAGGTAAGTCACGGTTATAAGTTAACTAATAGGGTCTATTCTGATAACACGCAGGACGCCAATTATATGCAAATAGGCCTGGTGACTCTTGAGAAGAAGACGATTTAGAAATGCTATTTCGATTTGTCGTCGAAATTTTAATGTCGGTCGGTCGGTTCTTTCATCTTGAGTCAATTATTGTTCCGTATAAATGTACTGATGCATGGACGCTGTGTAGACGAGTGTTAAATAGTGCAGGTCAGTCGGCAGGACGCAACTTTCAGTGGGTATATACATAATAATGATGACAGTAGTTTTGAAATAGATATTTTAGTTTTATAATTATGGCATATATGGTCCAGCTAACTGACAGTGTGATAACCCTGCACGCCAACGCACATGGAAGCTCGTATAATAATACTAATAATAATAATATATATATATACTAGAAGGTGACCCGACTTCGTCCGGTTTGACCTTGAATTGTCTATTTTGAAGGCCAAGGTCAAGTGGGGTCACGATTTGACCCGTCCAAAACACAGTGCCCGAACAAAAGTACCCGACAAAAGTACCCGTCGAAATCCATCCGGTTTTACCCGATTTGACCTTGAATTGACCATTTTGAAGGTCAGGTGGGGTCAAAGACCAACACCCCAAAAATGGTGGAAATCGGCCCAGCGGATACCGGGAAATCGGCCCAGCGGATACCGAGATACCCTATGCATCAAATTTCGTCCGTAAAAATCCGCCAGTTTAACCCGATTTGATTTCCACTCAAGTATATAAACGCGCCTCATACACACACGCTCATTAATTATCAAGTTTCAACGTAAAGATAAATTACCATCGGTGCCCGAGATATCGCCAAGACGTCTGAAACAGTCAAATGCATCGGCCGGTTAAGCGTTAACGTGATCTAACGTTATGACCTCTAACGACGTCATAGAAGTTACGCATTGTTTTTATCCTGATGGAAGATAGTACCACTTCTTCTTGATAATTGAGGCAGATAACTAAAACGGATACATACGCATTATATATCGTTGGAAAGAGGAAACACGAAAGATTCTCACAGTCTCATTATTATGACTGGCATTTTATTATTCGCGCTGTTTCGAATCGATTTGTAAGCACCGAACTCAAATGAAAGTCCCGTAACACAGCGTAAAAACAGATTTGACCTCGGCACGTGAAAAGTTGACCTCGGATCTGAAAATCAATAGGCCCATGTTCGTTCCCGGGTCGAATTACGTGTCCGTACCAATTTTGGTCGAAATCGGTCCAGCCGTGTTCGAGTCCATCGCGAACACACACACACACACACACACAAACACACAGATCTTCCAAAATATATAATAGACTAGAAGGTGACCCGACTTCGTCCGGTCTATTCAAAAACAAAATTACAAGTCGATTGCTCCACCCGTTTCCGAGATCTGGTCTGCGCATGCGCGAAGCTGGCGTCGCACGGACTCGGCGACCCGATAAAATTCGTATCCGGGGCAAGATACATTCACATACCAAATTTCAAGTCGATAGCTCCACCCGTTAAAGAGATATATAGCCCAATGTCATTTGCGGATACCTCGGCCGGTGATGAGTTAACGCAACATCGGCCGGTTAAGAGTTAACGCGATCACGTCACGATATGTTGATGGCGTAATATATTTACGCAATGATTTTCGATGAGCGAAGCATGCATGGTCCTGCGTTCTTCTCGATAATTAAGGTAGAAACTTTAAACGTACACAGGCGTGTGATACATCATTGGAAATATGAAGCGCCACAGATTCTAACCGTGCAAATTATATATCGAATCGATTTGTGAGCACCGAACTGAAATATATTAGCGCAAAACGGCGTAAAAACAGATTTGACCTCGGCACGTGAAAAGTTGACATCGGATCTGAAAATCAATAGGCCTATGTTACTCCTGACCCGAAAATACCCCCACATACCAAGTTTCATCGAAATCGGGTCGGTCGTTTTTGAGTTCATCGATTACACACACACACACAGACAGATACACACACACACAGATCTTTCAAAATATATAATAGACTAGAAGGTGACCCGACTTCGTCCGGGCTTTGACCTTGAATTGTCTATTTTGAAGGCCAAGGTCAAGTGGGGTCACGATTTGACCCGTCCAAAACACAGTGCCCGAACAAAAGTACCCGACAAAAGTACCCGTCGAAATCCATCCGGTTTTACCCGATTTGACCTTTTAACCCGATTTGATTTCCACTCAAGTATATAAACGCGCCTCATATACACACGCTCATTAATTATCAAGTTTCAACGTAAAGATAAATTACCATCGGTGCCCGAGATATCGCCAAGACGTCTGAAACAGTCAAATGCATCGGCCGGTTATGAGTTAACGTGATCTAACTTTATGACCTCTAACGACGTCATAGAAGTTACGCATTGTTTTTACCCTGATAGAAGATCGTACCACTTCTTCTTAATAATTGAGGCAGATAACTAAAACGGATACATACATATTATATATCGTTGGAAAGAGGAAACACGAAAGATTCTCATAGTGTCATTATTATGACTGGCATGTTATTATTCGCGCTGTTTCGAATCGATTTGTAAGCACCGAACTCAAATGAAAGTCCCGTAACACAGCGTAAAAACAGATTTGACCTCGGCACGTGAAAAGTTGACCTCGCACGAACAAATTAATAGGCCTATGTTCGTCCCCGGCCGAAAATACACCCACATACCAAGTTTCATCGAAATCGGCTGGGCCATTTTTGAGTCCATCGATTACTGACAGACACACACACACACACACACAGATCTTCCAAAATATATAATAGACTAGCCGATGAGCCCGACGTTGTCCGGGCTATCCAAAACCAAATTTCAAGTCGATAGCTCCACCCGTTTCCGAGATCTGGTCTGCGCATGCGCGAAACTGGCGTCGCACGGGCTCGGCGACCCGATAAAATTCGTATCCGGGGCAAGATACATTCACATAGCAAATTTCAAGTCGATGAGCCCGACGTTGTCCGGGCTATTCAAAAACCAAATTTCAAGTCGATAGCTCCACCCGTTTCCGAGATCTGGTCTTCGCATGCGCGAAGCTGGCGTCGCACGGGCTCGACGACCCGATAAAATTCGTATCCTGGGCAAGATACATTCACATACCAAATTTCAAGTCGATAGCTCTACCCGTTTCCGAGATCTGGTCTGCGCATGCGCGAAGCTGGCGTCGCACGGGCTCGACGACCCGATAAAATTCGTACCCGGGGCAAGATACAGTCACATTCCAAATTTCAAGTCGATGGATCCACCCGTTTCCGAGATCTCGTCTGCGCATGCGCGAAGCTGGCGTCGCACGGGCTCGGTGACCCGATAAAATTCGTATCCGGGGCAAGATACATTCACATACCAAATTTCAAGTCGATAGCTCCACCCGTTTCCGAGATCTCGTCTGCGCATGCGCGAAGCGGGCGCCGCACGGGCTCGCCAATACGACAACGTTCACCGCCTGGTCAAACTACACTCACGTACCAAGTTTCGTCCCGATCGGTCGAGAATCGTAGATTTGTATTAATGACAGACAGACAGACAGACAAACAAACAAACAGAGGTCTTCAAAATATATATGAGACTAGCCGATGAGCCCGACGTTGTCCGGGCTATTCATCCGGGCTATTCAAAAACCAAATTTCAAGTCGATAGCTCCACCCGTTTCCGAGATCTGGTCTGCGCATGCGCGAAGCTGGCGTCACACGGGCTCGGCGACCCGATAAAATTCGTATCCGGGGCAAGACACATTCACATACCAAATTTCAAGTCGATAGCTCCACCCGTTGCCGAGATCTCGTCTGCGCATGCGCGAAGCGGGCGCCGCACGGGCTCGCCAATACGACAACGTTCACCGCCTGGTCAAACTACACACACGTACCAAGTTTCGTCCCGATCGGTCGAGGAAGCTGGTGTCGCACGGGCTCGGCCTCCCGATAAAATTCGATGAGCCCGACGTTGTCCGGGCTATTCAAAAACCAAATTTCAAGTCGATAGCTCCACCCGTTTCCGAGATCCGGTCTGCGCATGCGCGAAGCTGGCGTCGCACGGGCTCGGCGACCCGATAAAATTCGTATCCGGGGCAAGTCACATTCACATACCAAATTTCAAGTCGATAGCTCCACCCGTTGCCGAGATCACGTACCAAGTTTCGTCCCGATCGGTCGAGAATCGTAGATTTGTATAAATGACAGACAGACAAACAAACAAACAAACAAACATACATACAGACAGAGGTCTTCAAAATATATATGAGATAGCCTATATACGTCCATTCTCATGCATGCCGTGGAGAAATTTGCGTAACAACATTGATTCTCAAAGGTATTTCAAATCTTGGGAATTCATTTGGGTCATCGTCTCATATATGTCTTGTGGGTAGATGAGTGGTGAGATATCGTTGATTTAGTCCACATATTGTCACGTGTATAACAATTTGGTGAACGAACGATAGCATTCGAAGAGCGGCAGATATAGCATCCCATGGGCGGACGATAGCGAATAACTGGACCAATATTTGACCAATTAAAGTGGCATTCTAAGATCACTTCTATTAACTTGGAATTGTCTTAATACTTGTTACATCTATTAATTTTAAATTACGATTTTACATCGATGCTAAGAGTGATTTAGCCATTTTCCCCATAAGCCTGTCGTTCACTAAACCCCTGCATGATTCTCTGTCCAGTTTTTCGATCGAATAAATCGTTGTGTATAGACTGGATAGAGTACCCCTCACCTTATCCAAATAAACAGAAAGCCCACTCGCAGTGGCTATGCACCGCCCTGCACAAACAAGGATGACATGCACCTACATTATATCTCGGACCCTGACAGATTGCGATAAACTGAACGGCGGTGTATAGGGTGACCTTAGTGTGTGTGTTATCGCGACGTACCAAACCACGTCCATAAACGATATAAGATGGCGAAATGGGGCACCCATCAATTGTCTCAGTACATTGGACAGTTTCGTGTGGTATTTCGGGAAAATATGTATATTGCCATCTTGCATAGATCGCGTCCGGTGGAGTGTCTGGGCACTTCTAGAAAATTAAGATATTGGGGAGGGGCATCCACAACGCCGTTGACCGCAAAATTTAACCCTTTCAGTGCCCAAGTCCGATTTTTTGTATCAACCCATATGTCCTTGATCATTTGTCAAATTTATTGATTATAATAATGTGATCTCTTTCCATCAATGTATTACATTATTATAATCAATAAATTTGAAAAATGATCAAGGAAATATGGGTTGATACAAAAATCAGACTTGGCACTGAAAGGGTTAATGCACGACCAGGGTCCGTCTGAGATCGTGATCGGGTTTCAGTGGGTCAAGGAAACAACGATCAACAGCGCAACTTCATCATTTAAGGTCCCGTCTTAATGGAGCAAATCCGTGCCAATAAATCGTGCGATGCGACTGAAACATAGTGGTCCCTTTAAATTCACTATACGGATTTAAATGATTGAGCATCGCTTTATATGGTCACAATATCAAATAAGCCATGCAAACTTTGAAGCCCGAAATTCGACGCAAATCATCGACAATATCTTCGATTTTGACGTACGTCAAGGCGATAAGGCACAAATGCCCGATAACGCCATGGCGCATACAATCACTTTTTGTTTGGCTCCATGCATGGCCTCTAACCTCCCGTGCCACGTGTTATGGTCATTTAATATAAATCGCTATCTAATCCCGATTAAGTATCTTTCGCTATCCAATCTGCGCGTATTGGCTGTATTAAACATAGTGCATGGTCGCATTAAATTCACTTCGGATTGAAATGTTTGAGTATCGCTTTACATAGTCACAATATACATGTAGCACAAGCCTTTGCAACATTTGAGGCCAGGAATACGACGTAAATCAACGAGTATAAAAGGAGGTGGTCCCATAAACGTCGGCATAAATACCCGATAACGCCATGGCGCATGCAAACACTATTTGTTTTTGGCTCCAGGGACCCCGCGCCTTCAAGTGATTCTATCGAATGTATATATCATTGATCCACAACGAGTGCCGATCACATATGCACTCACGTACATGTATATGTCGCTAGTTGAAACTCACCTGCGACCAGACAGGACGCCAAGGAAACTACGACCAACAGCGACTTCATCATTTAAGGTCCTGTCTTAAAGGAGCAAAATCCCTGTCAATAAATCGTGCGATGCGACTGTGGCTATCTACGAACTTCGAATAAAGACATTCGCCGCTTGTTGGGCAATTATATATGCTAGTTATCTGTGAGCCAGTAGAGTTCTCTTACAATGGATGTGAAGGCGACCGAGGGTTTCACGGTTGGCGCGTTTGTAGTTTAACTGCATAATTTTACTTAGCTATTCATTATTTTCAGAGATCAGTTATCCGGGATAACTTATCCCAGATATGATATCGGCTATGAAACTAAACCGTTGAGAGCACCAGAGCATCTGTTTATAACTCCACATGACCGCTTCGCGTGTTGTACCGACGTACCCGCATACTGATATAGGCACTCGCACCCAATATATAATTTTAGTGCACACAATATTTTATTCAATATATAAAACATGCACACAAAACATATGTTCCTATATATGCCATACTGAGGCATAGGAACATATTATTCAGATCGACGATCCGAGTCACAAGCTATACATGTAGGTATAATTAGCTTGGTGCATCTTCGAAGTTTTCTTCTCAATTTACTACTCAATTTTACATCCCTGCAGTGTCAAGTGGTCTAGTGAAGCACGTACGGGCAAAATGTAAATATATGTGCATTACGTAATTCAGTTAAGGCACCCGTTAGAAAAGTAGTAGCATTTCCATATACACGTGTATATATATGGTCAAGTGTGACTGCTAGTCTGCTATATAATGATGTTGTGGGTCCTGGCGAATAGCTTCATAGCTGTGACGCTGCATGCATGGTAGGGCAAACCGATGCCGTTACGCGGACAAGTATCGATAATATGTAAGGCAAAACCGATGCCGTTACGGACAAGTATCGATAATTTGTAGGGCAAACCGATGCTGTTACGGACAAGTACCGTTTTGTATGGCAAACCGTAGTCCAAGTCTTCTCGTACTAAAACCAGCTAAGATATTGGGATGGCGAGATGCTGTTTCGCCATCCCAATGTCTAGCTGGGTTTAGTATGAGAAGACTTGGACTAGGCAAACCGATGCCGTTACGAACAAGTACCGTTATTTTTTTTCTAAATTTGTCATTTTCGCATATAAAAACTGCAGATAGATATCCAGAAAAATAATTCAGCTCAGTTTATTTAAATAAATAAAGAACAAAATGCTATATATATATAAGAAACATGTATGCATGTAGTCAGATTGTGTTTTATTTAGGGTGTGTGTGACTGTGACCACTGCAGCACATTTCCCATTTCACACAATGTGACCGACGACCACAGCGCCATATCACTTAAAGGTATACACTCAATCCGATCAGAACTCCTAAATTACTATTTCTTTGGCTTCGGGGGTAAAAAAATATTTGATTCGAGTCGAGGAACCTACCGTCGCCTCGCATATATAAGAGAATGCATTGGCTTAACAATTTTTTATCATTTTTTTAAAACTAAATGTTTCTTACAATTTTTAGGACATAAAATCAAAAAAACATCCATTACCCTGCAGGGAGCCCCACACATATATAGAAGCACATAGAAGAGTGTCGTCTGCTCATGTTTGTCTGGGGCTCTGTATGGGTGAAATTATAAAATTGTTAAAGAATACAAGAACAAATTATTAAAATTGTAAAAAATTGTTAGGCCAATGCGAGGCGACCTATGATCGACTCGCATATATAAGAGAATTCATTGGCACAGGGTAAAAAAATCCCGACTTCCGACTGGATTTGATATGGCGGGTCACAAATGACAACGAAGGAACTAGAGCCATGGATAGTGCTACATAAACACGTGGGCTCTGGGAACGATGCAAACAACGTGGTAACTGGAGTCATTAATTCGTTTTTATTATAGTTACCATGTTGTTTGCATCGGTCATACAACACATGAGTGTATATAGCACTCAGCCATGGCTCAAATTCATTCATTTGTTGCATATATTCTGTTGAGTATAAAAGGAGGTGGTCCCATAAATGGCTGGATTTAGTTTGCAATACCCATTTAAAGGCACATATGGCCTTGATTATATATCGGTTATAAGTTAGAAATAAAATTACAACATCATGAAAATGTCCTCTAGAATATATATGTATTAATAGTAAAGTATAATGATAGTATGAAATACGATATTATCCATAGAACACACGTGTGTGAGCCGCGTGTTTGTTTATATACAACACATAACGGGTGTGCGACAAGCAAAACACTCTATACCGTGGTGATTTGGGGGGGGGGGGAGATAGATTCACGGGGACCCATTGAACACCAAAATATCGAGTGGCGAGATTTAGCGACGGCTATAACGATATGTTGTAAACAACATGGTCCAGTTTTAACCACAAGTTCAGATAGTGGGGTATCGGCGGTGTGAGTGTTTTGCTTATCACACACTCTTTACGCACTGTACTGTACTAGCATTTGGTTACTACTACTGCGTACGATCTTGACAATATAACATGCTGTTTGTGTGATATTTATTATTGGTATACAAACACAGTCTGTCTATTCTTTCTGCATGTTTATGGCGGTTTAACGGGTGCGACTCTTATAACATAAATGCCATCGTGAAGATCATCCGTATCTTTAAGCTCTTAAACATGGCCTGTACCGAAAGATGCACATAATTTGATTGCCAGTATGAATTTTATTGCCAGTATGAAACGCATCTCTTAATCTCGTATCGTATATGCGACGACATGCTTGCAACTCCTGAATCCATTAGGTAAACTGCTTGCATTCAATGCATTGAATCTAACGATGCAGTTCTCCCGGACTACAAAAAAAACATGACTAACTTTACGTATTTTTAAGCTCTTAAACATGGCCTTAACCTGCAAAGATGCACCTATTTTTTATTTCCAGTCTCAAACTTAACAGCGGAATTGATGAAACGTATCTCTTAATTTCATGGCATATACGACGACACGCTTGAAACACCTGAATCCATTAGGTAAAACTGCTTGCATTAACCCTTTACCCACCAAAACGCCACTGTGCTAATG
The DNA here is from genome assembly GCA_032622095.1 of Siphonodentalium dalli. Taxonomy (NCBI): domain Eukaryota; kingdom Metazoa; phylum Mollusca; class Scaphopoda; order Gadilida; family Siphonodentaliidae; genus Siphonodentalium; species Siphonodentalium dalli. The sequence continues at coordinate 135,409,010 of CP136067.1, read as the reverse complement.
CATTCTCTTATATATGCGAGTCGACCATAGGTCGCCTCGCATATATAAGAGAATGCATTGGCTTAACACATATTAAAAATGATAAAATTGTCAAAGAATGTAGAAAAATATTATAAAAATTGTTAAAAAATGTAAGAAAAAATTATAAAATTGTTAAAGAATGTAAGAACAAAATGGTAAAAAGTGTTAAAAAATGATTTTTTTTAGGCCAATGCATTCTCTTATATGTGCGAGGCGACCTATGGTCGACTCTCATATATAACTGTAACTGTAACTGTAACTATCACAATGTGGTCAATGAGCCGGTTCCAATGATATCCATATTTGTATGGTTCTATTGAGACAGACCCAAGATAATTTAGGCTGTTGCAGTTTCATTTGGGCTATTTTTCTGGGCGTTTTGTTGAGTAAAGGGTTAAACATGGCCTGTATCTGTATTTGTCTGTATCTGTATTGGTATGCGCGCAGGATCCGTTCGGATGTATAAGCGCGTGAAAGTACCCGAAAGATAGCACCTAATTTGATTGCCAGTATGAAATGTATCTCTTAATCTCGTATCGTATATGCGACGACATGCTTGCAACTCCTGAATCCATTAGTAGTCTGGTCGTTGAGACTGGATTTTGAGGTGAACCTAGAACAAATTGTTTACAAGCTGTTTTCGGTGTCATTCGACGCGGAAAAGCATCAGGAACAACATATCCAAAATCCGGAAAAATCCGCGTTGGGGAAACTTTGTTATCCACGATGGCGTCCAACATGGTTGTCTATACTACATCAGTTCTCGATATAATACATTATACGATATATAGTGGCATCATAATTATGCCGTTATATCCGTTGGTGTTAAATTAGAATGCGGGAGCGAGTAGAGTGACACGGACAGAAAATTATACAATCGTGGCTGTCAAAATGGCCGCAACTCCAAACCATACCACGTAGAAAGCAACATATTGGGTAACTACATAAGAGTGAAATACGTATTAGCAATATACAAGTCGGTTGTTAAATATATTTAAAGGTACACACATCATTAAAACAGATCAATCTGAAGGATCATCGGTCACTGCACAGCAAGTCAACCCCCCAATGATTTACGTCTTTAACGTTTGGGTGTTCTGCTTATCCAACATCCAACTGTTGGGCAAAACAAAAATAGCTCGTGCATGCAACACACGAACTAATGTTTCGCCTCACAGTACATGGTAGTTTCATTCGGCATGGTGATTCAATATTGAATGCAACGCCGAAATTTAAGTGCATACTCTAGAGGTATAAATACTAGTTATATTTCCGGAATTGTCAACACTCCCGGTGATAATAAACGATACACGTATGTCGCAATGGTTATTATACTGTAAAGAAACACTCATATCTTCAATGGATTAGCACCGAATCTCACCAGGTCAAAGAGACTGTACATAGTACATTGTATGTAAGACTAATTTTCATTCTGCTACCAACCCGGTTTCTTAGTAGACAATGTTGTTAAAATTACTTCAGTGGCCACTTTACAACTAGAATAAGCTACAGCGCAATGCACACTATTAGTTTTCAGTATATTTTTGTTTGAAAATATATTACCACTAGCCGATGAGCCCGACGTTGTCCGGGCTATTCAAAAACCAAATTTCAAGTCGATAGCTCTACCCAGCCCGACGTTGTCCGGGCAATTCAAAAACCAAATTTCAAGTCGATAGCTCTACCCGTTTCCGAGATCTGGTCTGCGCATGAGCGAAGCTGGCGTCGCACGGGCTCTGCGACCCGATAAAATTCGTATCCGGGGCAAGATACATTCACATACCAAATTTCAAGTCGATAGCTCCATCCGTTTCTGAGATCTCGTCTGCGCATGCGCGAAGCTGGCGTCGCACGAGCTAGGCGACCCGATAAAATTCGTATCCGGGGCAAGATACATTCACATAGCAAATTTCAAGTCGATAGCTCCACCCGTTTCCGAGATCTCGTCTGCGCATGCGCGAAGCTGGCGCCGCACGGAACCGCCAATACGACAACGTCGACCGCCTGGTCAAACTACACACACGTACCAAGTTTCGTCCCGATCGGTCGAGAATCGTAGATTTGTATAAATGACATACAGACAGACATACAGACAGACAGACAAACAGAGGTCTTCAAAAATATATATGAGATACCACCCACGTAATCGTGCTAAATATCAGGTTATCATCGTTTAAGATGTTATTCCAACGTTGAACATTCACCCAATATTGTTAGTTGTGGTTCTGTGTGCAACAGACATGTGTAACATTATGGAAAATGGGTAAACGTGGTGATGCGGTTGAAGCACCTAGTACAAACGCTATCGCATGCCAAATGGGGTGGGATGCTGAAAAATCGCAAGCCAATTTGCGCGCGATTTAGTTTGCCGTGTCCCGCGTGACTCAGCATCGCATGCGAATATGTTTCGATTGTAAAATTCAAAGAAATGTAACTCTAACATACCCGTTATTTAGTAAAAAATCATACCAAAAGAATGACACCACAAAGAGACACGTTTCAAAAACACTATAGGAAAAATCACTTTTAGGAGGCGGACGGCACTGTCTAAGACCTGTTGGGAAACACAAAGACCTGTTACTCTATATATAAGCGCCCACGGCTACCACTTTATAGCATCAAGGGTAGACTGAGCAAATCGAGACGGGATGCTGGTCCCGCCAAACTCTCCAGACGGCATCGACATATCAAACGCATGCGATTCTCGCCTATCGTATCCGTATTTGGACGAGATTGTAAGACCATAGCCTGGTTGAAGACAACGTAGTAAGTTTCGCGTATAGATGTGGCCTTGGTGAATTCAACCAAATATAATTTCCAGGTATAAACACAGTCTCTGTCACAGATTATGTAGGCAATTTTGGTCAAGTTTTGAATTTATTGAAGACAGTCTATGGTACTCATTTGTGATTTAATAAATTTAGTTCATGGTACACCATCACGCATTCTTGTGATAAAAGGGAAATATTCGTGGTTTATCACTTGATCTGAGGCAACTATAACTACTATTTTGAAAAACGTACAATAGGATCTACGCATTCTCCCCAGTACAATATGAACATAATTCATACTGTTTTAAAGCAATTAATTTTTTAAGGTTTTATACCGTAGATATCAAAATAAATGGTGATCGGTCTCATTCGTGAGACTGCTGAATACATATATTTCTGCTTCTAGAGAAAGGCCGCATAGTCAATACATCCCTACTAAATCCCGTTTAGCTGTTTAGTTACACATATATCACACGATTTAAGATTAGCGGTACAGATAAAACTGCGTCATTTTTCCGTTTCTGGACACCCAAAAGTCCAGATTTAACTGTTCCACAAGACCCTGATTTCGCTTGCTCTCTCGTGAGATACATCAGAGAGAATTCGTACATCTCTAATCAATAGTTTCTCTTTTAGTCATTCTTCCTCGCAATATTCGAGCGTTTGTTCACTCGTATAGGACTAGCTATTCAATTTTGCACTAAATGTAAATTTCATTCGATTTTGTCCATTTTGGTGGCCATTTTGGGAAAATATTCTACATATATGGTTTACGACTAAGCAATGTTTGTGTATATTTCAATTTATTACGAATTTGGCATTAATTGGAGCACCTGCCGCAGAATTCAGTATTTTCCGATAACAACAGACATTATGGACGCCATTTTTTCCAAATTTTCCCCAAAGTGGATTTTAGCGGATTTTGGATATGTTGTTCCCTACATTCTGCCCGACAATATGACACAAAAAAACAGCTTGTAAACAATTTGTTCTAGGTCCAATGCTTCAACGACCAGATTATAGGTAAACTGCTTGCATTCAATGCATTGAATCTAACGATGCAGTTCTCCCGGACTACAACAAAAACATGACTAACTTTACGTATTTTTAAGCTCTTAAACATGGCCTTAACCTGCAAAGATGCACCTATTTTTGATTTCCAGTCTCAAACTTAACAGCGGAATTGATGAAACGTATCTCTTAATCTCATGGCATATACGACGACACACTTGAAACACCTGGATCCATTAGGTAAAACTGCTTGCATTAACACTTTACCCAACAGAACGGCCCTGTGCTAATGCATTCTCTTATATATGCGCATATATAAGAGAATGCGTTGGCTTAAAACATATTAAAAATGATAAAATTGTCAAAGAATGTAGAAAAATATTATAAAAATTGTTAAAAACTGTAAGAAAAAATTATAAAATTGTTAAAGAATGTAAGAAAAAATGGTAAAAAAGTGTTAACAAAAGAATTTTTTTAGGCCAATGCATTCTCTTATATATGCGAGGAGACCTATGGTCGACTCGCATATATAAGAGAATGCATTGGCACAGGGCATAACTGTAACCATCACAATGTAGTCAATGAACCGGTTCCAATGATATCCATATTTGTATGGTGTTATTGAGACAGACCGAAGATATTTTAGGCTGTTGAAGCTTTATTTGGGCGTTTTTGGCCGTTTTGTTGGGTAAAGGGTTAAGCAGGTTCTCAACAATGTATGGAATATAACGCTGCAGTTCTCCCGGACTATATAAACATGGCCAACTTTACACATCGTGCGATTTTATTCTTCTTACGGTATAATACTCGCGCACTCGAAGCCGATGTCACCAACTGTTGTGCATATAGAATAAATATTGAAATTACTTAAAGCTTACTCAAAGATTACACGTCCGATTTAACACCCCTCAATTACTATTTCTTCGGCTTTTAGAGCGAAAAATATTTGATTTGAATCCGGGAACCCACCATTCAAAACTTGGATTTTGAAACCTATATATTTTCTACACTTCGAATTTCATAATAGTAATGCCTGGTTCGAACAAGAATTCCACAGCGCGTGTCATCAACAAAGTTTAATATAAACAGACATCACAGTGGAGTAGATTAGTAACAAAATTGTTCACATTGTGACACTTTTGGCTGTTTATGGCGACCCTTTTCAATTTCCAAGTTATGATTACTAATTCTTAGTTTACAAAACATAATTTTTGTGTCGATATTCTGGACAATATTAAGATAAGGTTCTTGTGTATAATGTTGTTTGACTACACGGTACGTCCTTAACTTATTCGCACCCGAACATTTGTCATCGTTGAAAATATCAGTTTTATAATTCTCTATGTGGCTTTCTTTCAATTTGATTTTAATGTCATTTATCTGTTTGTGAATTGAGGCATTGGTAACAATTTCATTTAATTTTGGAATGCCGAGTATCACTGATTCATGTTCAGGGATGACAAATTCATCACTGGACATAGCTGCGGTATAGATGAGTGAATGTGGATCTGATTCAGAAATTCGCTTTGTGTATTTGATAGCTCTGGATAGAGCATATATCACTATCGGGTATCTCCCTAGCTCGGCCCTAACTGCATGGTTTGACGCCTGTTTGCTAACTCCGAGTACAGACTTACAAAACTTTATGTGAGTAATTTCACACGGTATTGTGTTTAATCTGTTCAAATTTATATCTGAAGCCCATATCTCACATCCGTAAAGAATAATTGGCTTGATGAGTTTATCAAAGAGTTTAACCCACAAATCAACAGAGAACAGAGAATGTTCTCGAAGAGACTTTCTCAACCTGAATACTGCCTTCATACCTTTAAGTTGCATTTCAGCATGTGCCTTCTTAAATGATCCATTGGCACAAAATTTTATACCTAGGTAGTTATACTCCTTTACGACATCTACTATAGCCCCATTTATGTAAAAAATTGGCACATTTCGGGTGTATCCTTTTCGGAATACAATACATTTTGTTTTCTCAGTATTGACACTTAAACAATTAACGCGCGTATATGCATCTAGTTTATTTAGACATTTTTGGAGACCATCTTTTGAGTCAGAGAACAAAACCAAATCGTCCGCAAAAAGTAGATGACTTATCAGTTGATCTCCTAATCGGATAGGAGTACACGAGGGATCAAATTCATACCTTATATCATCAATGAATATTTTGAATAGTGTGGGTGATATTATACATCATTGGCGGACTCCAATCGTCGAAACGTTCGCAGGGCCGTATCCTGCTTTTGTGTCCACCATATATGAACTTTTCAAATACATCAATTTCAACATTTTAAAGTTATTCCCACTTATACCTATGTGCTTCAGTTTTTCAAATAATATTGGTCTATTAACAGAATCAAATGCTTTTCGAAAATCTATGAATGCAGTATACAAAGGCTTTCCATCTCTTTTATATCGGTTTATCATGGTTTTGAGTATAAATGCACTATCAATTGTACTTTTGTGCTTCATGAATCCGAACTGATTTTCACTTATAATATTATTGTTCTCAAGATAATTTGAAAGCCTTGTGTTTATCACCTTATTGAACAGCTTTCCTAATGAATTGCTCAATGCAATAGCTCTGTATTTGTTATGATCTTTTCTATCACCCTTTTTGTGTATTGGGTTCAACAAAGATTCGCTCCAACCAGTTGGGTAACGAGATGATTCATATACTATGTTAAAAAGTCGCGTTATATCGTCAATAATTATCGGCACTACCGCTTTAAGAAGTTCGTTTCGAATCTTATCTGGTCCTGGAGACTTCTTATTTTTCATCTCGCCGAGTTAATTTATTTTATGATGCATCTCTGATAAATGTTACAATTACATTACCAAAATTATTGGAATTAGACGGAGAAAAAGTCAGAGTAATGCACTGGCCGGTGGACCAAAATGCCTTTTAAAAAGTCAAATAAGGAGAATAGTGAAACGCTGCTTAGTGACATCATTCTGGGCCATGGTGCATATAAAAGGCCACCAAGATGGAGAACTCTCTGACATTACCTTCCAATCGACTAAAATATACTTGAGTGACTGTCGAAAGTGATAGCTAACCAACGGTCCACCTGTACAACTCACCCATGACCATACACCAATTTTAAATACACATAAACACCACAGAAATGACCATGTATCCACTCGCTTTATGCACATACACTTCACCCATGACCATACGATCACAATTGGGTTTACCCATAAACCCAACACATGACTAAACAGCCATGAGCCATCAGACAGACACACCATGTATGCTCCTACACGTCACCAATGACCATATAGCCACTTCTTGTATACATATTCAACACATTCGTGATCATAGAGTCACTTCTTGTGTTAGTCCAAGTCTTCTTGTACTAAAACCAGCTAAGATATTGGTATGGCGATTTGCTGGTGTTTAGTCCAAGCCCGCCTGCATAGGCTTCTTATAACACGACTTACGCCCAGGATCTGTGGCGGGAATTTGTGGTGTATTTTACTCGATTTACCTAACAAATCAATACATGATGCTATATACATCGGAAAGAGTGACATCTTATGGTCATAATGGTGTATAATAATCTAACTTTCATGTTAAATTACGCATAGAATATTCCGGTTGATTGTCACCGACATCGCATTTTGTGACATCGCTGTATATTTTGTTTACGTTTTAACCGAAAGCCGAAGTCGTACGGAAGAACTCCGGCACAGTCGGGAGTTTGGTCTGGCTATACAAACAAAATGGCGGCCCCCATATTATTCTAATACCCGTTGTGTTTACACTGTTTTAAACTGTGAGATGGTTGTAATTCCCGCAATTTATTTAATGTATTACATTTATATCTTCAATATTTACTTAATCTATGCATTTATTTATTTATTGACACGTACAATTACGATTACAATGGAGAATTCATCGTGCGTGGTTGATCGAAAATCTACGGAATATTTTCCCCGGAAAATGCCGAACGCAGTTCGCGAGGTCAACTGAGTTCGCATACTTTTAAAATTATGTAAACATTGCGTTAAATGTCTCTTTTCACATTAAATTACCGCGTTCAAATCACAACCGATGTGGATTTCAGATCAAATAGCATGTCTTCTGCGGAAAATATCCGTTTATTGTCGCAATTGTGATATTTTATTTCATATAATTGTGGTTTTATTTGAGCGGGTCACTAACGCTTAAGTCGTGTTATAAGAAGCCTATGCAGGCGGGCTTGGACTAAACACCAGCAAATCGCCATACCAATATCTTAGCTGGTTTTAGTACAAGAAGACTTGGACTATTCTTGTGTATACCTATTCGCCTCACTATTGGCCATACATACACTCCCTGTATATGCATTTGCCGCATCCGGTATACATATACACCTCACCAATGGCAATACAACCATTTTATATATACCAATGCCATGCCACATGACCATTCACACACACTAGACTTCAATATACTCACTCAAGACAATGCAGCCACTCAATGTATACCCATACACCACACGTGGTCATACAGTCACTACCAATTCACCTCACCATTGACAATACTTCACCCCCGGTATAACCATTGGCCACACCCATGGCCATACAGCCACTAAATATATACAATCTACATATACACCCCACCATGCATATTATAGAGTCAATCCATGTATACATCTGCACCTCATCATTGACCACACAGACCTTCCAGATATAGCAATACAACGCACAGCACCTCACCATTGATTGGTTATACAGTCACTCCATGTATACATTTTCGTCACACCCAATGGCCATATATCCACTCAAGATATACATATATACCCCACTCATGACCTTATATTTAATCCAGGTATACATATACCAATGAATATACCAATGCCCCGCATGACCAATCGTACACTACATATTTGCATATACACCTCGCCCATGACAATTCAGCCGCATCCATGATCATACAGCTACTCCCTGTATACTTATACATCCACCAATGACAAAGATGCACATACGTCACATATACATCACATATACAACCATGACCCCAAGGGCACTTCATATCTACCCACACACTGCCAATGACCATCCAGCTATACTCCAGGTATGCATATACACTTCAACAATCATGACCGCACAGTCATTCGTGTACACCGATACACGCTATTTATACTATATACTATTCACCTCACACATGACCATACAGTGGATTAAGTAACACGGTTAATAACCAATTGAGTCACAATTTTCTACCTTTTGAGAACAACATAGAATAATGTTCGGAATATGTATATATATATATATATAAAAAACTTTTTTCACTGAATTTGGTTGCCATTTTGGAAGCCATCTTGAGTAATTTTGTCTAAAAGACACACCAGAGTGACGCATTTAAGACAGATCAAAACAACAAACATCTTTTATACCAAAGATAGTTCCATTTTACTTGAATAATTGGTCCAAACCTGAAAACGTGTGCCGATTTTGATGTCAAGTTTGTGATAGAAAAATCCAATATTTCTGATAATGTCAGTGGCTACAATAGTAACACTTAACCATTGTCCATCAGAAATATTAGAATGTAATGTATAAGACAGAATATCCAATTGTATTCATTGACCAGAACTTGCAGGCGATTACATGGCATGCTGGGCTAATATTTACCATTTTCCAGGATTTGGTCACCATTTTGACAGCCATTGTCAGACCAAATGACAATTTTGGTTCCATTGATTTGAAGTATTCATAAGAAATGATATGCCTCATTTACTTTGCACATTTCTTGTTAAAATATGACTAAAATCATAACAGTGATTTTTGGTGAAATTTCGTACCGAGTTCTGTAAAATCGAATTTTTGAAGGATCGGAAGGGGATGGGATCTCATGAATGGCATATTTCATTGCCAATTATTAGTTAATATGAATCATACAAAATAAAGTCACAATTCTGAAGCAGTTCCATACAGCAGAAACTGATCTAGATGTATTAGTGAAAAAAACGTCAATTTCTCTTCAGACTGCCATCTTGACGGCCATCGTGGGAGTTCCAATTTTACCCTAAACATGTGGCATTATATCTCGCAGAATCATACTTACTGTATATGCATAATAATTTTCAATCGCATATTTCATGGTAAGACTAATTACGACATTTAATAAAATATATAACCACGAAACGCTCTTTAAATTCGGAAAACCTCTTAAAAGAGGGTTAAATGATAACTCCGGTCTAGATGTTTTTTTATCGTTATCGATCGCCACTAATCCACTGAGCACGGTGCCGAAAATGTATAAACATGTAACCTCTGACTAATACTCTTCATTTCACACAATGGTTTTACCACCAATTTCTCGACATATTTCTGGACTGATAATAAACGCTCTTTATTGATCATATAATTTATTTTACAGTTTAAAACATATTATAAGAATATATAACTGCAAAAACACCATAGTTATGTTACTGGGACCTCATATGGGCCTCAGTGGAGACGACATTAAGCTGTGGCATGTTGCATATGGGAAAGAAGCTTCGAGAAATGTAAAACTGAAATAAATAAACTTGTCCTGATGTAACTAAAGCCTAGATTGTGTTTATGGAAAAAGATCGAGCAACTGTCTCAAACATTAATGCGACTATCAATGGCTAGAAAATAACTGTCATCAGTGCATCAAGCCAATCAGTGAATTATTTTCTTGTCTATCAACTCAGATGATCGCTCACAGGACTTAAAGTATCCAAGTCTGGTACAGTCTGTGACTGCTTGTCATCTATATATATAAACGAGTAGGATCTGTTCGGAATTTTCTCTCAGATCCCTGGACCAAGTTTAACCAAATTTGGTGTGGTGACTCAGGTTACCATGGCGGATGTTATAACGGTGTTAGTTTTTTCAAAATTGTGAATTAAAAAAATAAAATAAAATGGATATTGTTAAATTGAGCAAGGAGTTAGATCTAAAAAGAATTAAAATTAAAAAAATATATATAAATCAAAAGTGAGCCTGCTTCAACTAGTTTAGTAATTTAGAAGTTGCTCCAGTAGACTAACAAAAGTGGTATGGTATAAGTTAGATAATGGGCTGGTTGACAAACTAATCGGGAAATAGTCATAAATTGTAGAACTGTGTGTATCCTGCACAGTGACCTAGGTTTACAGATGATTGGCAATTTATAAAACATTTTTTTTTCAATTAAAATAGCTTCCGAAACAGGTTAAACTATTATTTGAAGTAAATGAGATCATTTCCCAGTCATATGAGTGATAAAGTTGTATGCGGTTTCAGAACAAATTTAGTAACATTGGGGGTGGGGGTGGGTGTAAAAAAATTGGGAGTAAATTTTTTGTTGTTGCTGTTTTGGGGGTGGTGGGTCCCTCGAAAGTGCAAAAAACGGCATACCTTCCTGCAAATTGTGTACCACCCCCGGTAGAACGGAACATTTCAAGCAACTATAATTCACCCCTTTCGTTGTAACCTCGTGGAACAAACTATCCGAATATATAACCGCACCTGAGAACCTGCTAAATTGCAAGGGGAACCTAAATATGATTGATATCAACAGAAAGCCGCCCAATTATTTTGAATCAGGAAATCGAAAATATAGTGTATTCCACTGTAGGATACGATTTATACGAAACCCTTGCTGTGATCTCCGCTTGGATGTGTTCGATAATTATATTGTCGAACATCCCAAAATGTAGATGCAGATATTGATGAGAAAGCGATATGCACACTTTCCTTAATCGCCCGTTTCCCGGGAGCGTCATGAATGTATACATGTTTACAGATATGCATTTGTAAACAGGAACAATTTACCAAAATTAAGTGTCACACTCGTATGGTCAGTTGAGGCAATTGATTGATTTAATACCCAAAAGCACAACCAAGCACAACATTAGACTGTTGACATGAACATCTAAACAAGGAAAGCTATATACAGATGTGCCGCCATTGGCGGTTAACTTAGTTTACTGCGGGCCAGAAGCTGGTCATTATTTCAAAATCGTTAGTCTGAGTAAGCCATCATCATCACCGTCGTCCTTGTCATCATCATCATCATCATCATCATCATCATCATCATCATCATCATTATCATCATCATCATCATAATCATCACAATCATCACCATCATCACCATCATCATAATCATCATCATCATCATAATCATCATCATCATCATAATCATCATAATCATCATAATCGTCATCATCATCATCATCATCATCATCATCATCATCATCATCATAATCATCATCATCATCATCATCATCATCATCATCATAATCATCATCATCAGCATCATCATCACCACCATCATCATCATCATCATCATAATCATCACCATCATCATCATCATCGTCGTCGTCATCATCATCACAATCATCATCATCGTCGTCGTCGTCATCATCATCATCTTTATCTTCATGATCATCATCACCATCATCATCATCATCACCACCATCGTCGTCGTCGTCGTCGTCATCGTCATCATCATCATGATGATAATCATCATCATCATCATCATCGTCGTCGTCGTTGTCGTCATTGTCATCATCGTCGCCATCGTCATCATCAATCATTAGTAGCATCGATATCGTAAACAACATCGACATAATGTTAGTCGTCGTTATAGTGCGTCTCTGCACAACATATTAAGAACCTGACTGTTGTTTGGTTGAGTCTGACTGTTGTTTGGTTGAGTCTGACTGTTGTTTGGTTGAACCTGACTGTTGTTTGGTTGAACCTGACTGTTGTTTGGTTGAACCTGACTGTTGTTTGGTTGAACATGACTGTTGTTTGGTTGAACATGACTGCGTGTTGTTTGGTTGAGTCTGGCCCCGTTTGGTTGAGTCTGACTGTTGTTTGGTTGAACATGACTGTTGTTTGGTTGAATCTGACTGTTGTTTGGTTGAACCTGACTGTTGTTTGGTTGAGTCTGACTGTTGTTTGGTTGAGTCTGACTGTTGTTTGGTTGAGTCTAACTGTTGTTTGGTTGAGTCTGACTGTTGTTTGGTTGAGTCTGACTGTTGTTTGGTTGAGTCTGACTGTTGTTTGGTTGAGTCTAACTGTTGTTTGGTTGAGTCTGACTGTTGTTTGGTGGAGTCTGACTGTTGTTTGGTTGAGTCTGACTGTTGTTTGGTTGAGTCTAACTGTTGTTTGGTTGAGTCTAACTGTTGTTTGGTTGAGTCTGACTGTTGTTTGGTTGAACCTGACTGTTGTTTGGTTGAGTCTGACTGTTGTTTGGTTGAACCTGACTGTTGCTGGGTTGAGTCTGACTATTGTTTGGTTGAGTCTGACTGTTGTTTGGTTGAACCTGACTGTTGTTTGGTTGAGTCTGACTGTTGTTTGGTTGAGTCTGACTGTTGTTTGGTTGAGTCTGACTGTTGTTTGGTTGAGTCTAACTGTTGTTTGGTTGAGTCTAACTGTTGTTTGGTTGAGTCTGACTGTTGTTTGGTTGAACCTAACTGTTGTTTGGTTGAGTCTGACTGTTGTTTGGTTGAACCTGACTGTTGTTTGGTTGAACCTGACTGTTGTTTGGTTGAACCTGACTGTTGTTTGGTTGAGCCTGACTGTTGTTTGGTTGAGTCTGACTGTTGTTTGGTTGAGTCTGACTGTTGTTTGGTTGAGTCTGACTGTTGTTTGGTTGAGTCTGACTGTTGTTTGGTTGAACCTGACTGTTGCTGGGTTGAGTATGTCTGTTGTTTGGTTGAACCTGACTGTTGTTTTGTTGAGTATGACTGTTGTTTGGTTGAACCTGACTGTTGTTTGGTTGAACCTGACTGTTGTTTTGTTGAACCTGACTGTTGTTTGGTTGAACTTGACTCTTGTTTGGTTGAATCTGACTCTTGTTTGGTTGAACCTGACTCTTGTTTGGTTGAGTCTGACTATTGTTTGGTTGAACATGACTGTTGTTTGGTTGAACATGACTGTTGTTTGGTTGAACCTGACTGTTGTTTGGTTGAGTCTGACTATTGTTTGGTTGAACCTGACTGTTGTTTGGTTGAACCTGACTGTTGTTTGGTTGAATCTGACTGTTGTTTGGTTGAACATGACTGTTGTTTGGTTGAACATGACTGTTGTTTGGTTGAACCTGACTGTTGCTGGGTTGAGTCTGACTGATGTTTGGTTGAGTCTGACTGTTGTTTGGTTGAACCTGGCTGTTGTTTGGTTGAGTCTGACTGTTGTTTGGTTGAGTCTAACTGTTGTTTGGTTGAGTCTAACTGTTGTTTGGTTGAGTCTGACTGTTGTTTGGTTGAGTCTGACTGTTGTTTGGTTGAGTCTGACTGTTGTTTGGTTGAGTCTAACTGTTGTTTGGTTGAGTCTGACTGTTGTTTGGTTGAGTCTGACTGTTGTTTGGTTGAGTCTGACTGTTGTTTGGTTGAGTCTAACTGTTGTTTGGTTGAGTCTGACTGTTGTTTGGTTGAGTCTGACTGTTGTTTGGTTGAGTCTGACTGTTGTTTGGTTGAGTCTGACTGTTGTTTGGTTGAGTCTGACTGTTGTTTGGTTGAGTCTGACTGTTGTTTGGTTGAGTCTAACTGTTGTTTGGTTGAGTCTAACTATTGTTTGGTTGAGTCTAACTGTTGTTTGGTTGAGTCTGACTGTTGTTTGGTTGAGTCTGACTGTTGTTTGGTTGAGTCTGACTGTTGTTTGGTGAACCTGACTGTTGTTTGGTTGAGTCTGACTGTTGTTTGGTTGAGTCTAACTGTTGTTTGGTTGAGTCTAACTGTTGTTTGGTTGAGTCTAACTGTTGTTTGGTTGAGTCTAACTGTTGTTTGGTTGAGTCTGACTGCTGTTTGGTTGAGTCTGACTGTTGTTTGGTTGAGTCTAACTGTTGTTTGGTTGAGTCTGACTGTTGTTTGGTTGAACCTGACTGTTGTTTGGTTGAGTCTGACTGTTGTTTGGTTGAACCTGACTGTTGTTTGGTTGAGTCTGACTGTTGTTTGGTTGAGTCTGACTGTTGTTTGGTTGAACCTGACTGTTGCTGGGTTGAGTCTGACTATTGTTTGGTTGAGTCTGACTGTTGTTTGGTTGAACCTGACTGTTGTTTGGTTGAGTCTGACTGTTGTTTGGTTGAACCTGACTGTTGCTGGGTTGAGTCTGTCTGTTGTTTGGTTGAACCTGACTGTTGTTTTGTTGAGTATGACTGTTGTTTGGTTGAACCTGACTGTTGTTTGGTTGAACCTGACTGTTGTTTTGTTGAACCTGACTGTTGTTTGGTTGAACTTGACTCTTGTTTGGTTGAATCTGACTCTTGTTTGGTTGAACCTGACTGTTGTTTGGTTGAGTCTGACTGTTGTTTGGTTGAATCTGACTGTTGTTTGGTTGAACATGACTGTTGTTTGGTTGAACCTGACTATTGTTTGGTTGAACCTGACTGTTGTTTGGTTGAGTCTGACTGTTGTTTGGTTGAGTCTGTCTGTTGTTTGGTTGAGTCTGACTGTTGTTTGGTTGAGTCTGACTGTTGTTTGGTGAACCTGACTGTTGTTTGGTTGAGTCTGACTATTGTTTGGTTGAACCTGACTGTTGTTTGGTTGAACCTGACTGTTGTTTGGTTGAATCTGACTGTTGTTTGGTTGAACCTGACTATTGTTTGGTTGAACCTGACTGTTGTTTGGTTGAGTCTGACTGTTGTTTGATTGAACATGACTGTTGTTTGGTTGAGTCTGACTGTTGTTTGGTTGAACCTGACTGTTGTTTGGTTGAGTCTGATTGTTGTTTGGTGAACCTGACTGCTGTTTGGTTGAGTTGGTCGTCTGTTTGAGAGCTAGTATATGACTTACGAAATCATGAACAGAAATCAGAATTATTAACAGGTTTCGCTGCTGTAATTGTTTATACTGACGATGTGTTGGTTTATATGCACATGTGATACTTATAAAAATTAGTAATAATAACTTGTAAATTGAAAAGGATCGTCACAAACAGCCAAACGTGCCACTTGATGAAAGAATTTAATTGTAGGAAATGTAAAATGGAGGTTGAGAATGAAAAACACTTCTTTATGTGCTGCAACACATACATGTATGATAAATTTGATAAGATGCGTATATAAACACTTCTTTGGTGCATGGGATAGGAATGGCGAGTGATAAATTTATTGGATTGAGTGATGGCCAAAAATTACAATACATAACGCAAAACAACGAGCCTCATACATGCAACATGGTCCGGACATTTTTCAAAGAAAGGTCAAGTTTTACTGATATCATATGATAATTACTAGTATATATATTATGTTGAATGATTGTTAACATTGTTATATATATTTATGATGTGGACATCTGTCTCATTTGGACGTTTTTATGTCATTAAACTGTTACTGTGGATATATTACCATTTAAAGATATTGTAACGTGTTTTGTCGACTTTTGATTAGAATAATCTGGAAGGGGGTGGATTTTCGGAAAATCATCAGACATGATTTTTTGAGGCTTTGAGTGAGGTCAACTTGGATTTTTGACGCTCTTATGAGATATTATTCAGTGTTAAAAATTGTATAAAATGCTATGCATGATAGAAATGGAATTACATCACCCGGTGCTAATTTCGGGTAAATTCCGGTAGCATCGCTACATGTGGAACCACAGAGATTTTACTTATCACGTAGTTAGCTGTGGTACATATGCATTTTATATGCTTGTTTCCTTCATATTCTGACACCAACCCTTTTCTGCAACGAAATATATGCAAGGTATATATACCGTGCAAACATGCGAGTTTATGGGTGTACCCTTATGACACAATCGTTTTTATATTATATACGACTTGGGACAACTTTCAGCATGGTATGTCTGCATGAAGTAGAATTCTTCTAAAAGTGGGAGGAATAATAAATGAACGCCGTGGCCTGAATTTTGGTCTCCTCTTAACACATACGTCATACACGGTGCGACCTAGCTATTGGAAGTGACATTAAACCCCAATTAATTAACTAACTAACTCGTTAACTTATGGCATACTGCATGATTGTAGTTTCGTACATTCCAATGTGGACGTTAAATAGCAATTTATATCATTGTTGTGAGAGTTATTATGATTTTGTAAGGTCACATTTGGCATGTCAGAATTGGTAATTATTGATCTTTCACCTGATATTGGTGAGAATATCAGTCACGAGTTCAAGCATGTTATGGTTAACTCATCATCGGTAATTAACGGTCCAGCTTATTTCCAATGATTACGTCGGTTCGTTGACGTGACGTGAGACGTAGTCTAAATGTTCTTCATTTGGGGTTGTGTCATGCGGTAAATTGTGCCTGCGTCGTTAAAGTATCTCATCGGGCATGGTGAAAATTTTGAATTCCATCATCACCCAGTTGGTTCATTTGTTCGAATGAAACCTCAGGTTCTTTTTTGGAACATCTCGATCGATCGGGGGTTGCATATGACAATATTTATCTTTCGGTCTAAACATGCTACTTTCACTAGATATTAACTGCGGGCTGGAATCCAAAAAGCACTTCATCTCGAATGATACACCTCACCCAACTGCTATTATTCACTGTGTAACATAACGGGTATTATAGTGTAGCATTTTGCAAACCAAATGTGGAAAAATGCTATGCGATTTAATATTTCCAATGGCATCTTGATATCTAGATCATTTCATGAATCTCTACTCTGACTATGCACGTATAGATCACATTCCACCCGGAACTTTATAAACATTGAATTATTTCCCGGGAGAAATTCGATGATTGCCAAGCGATGAAAATCAAAATCGGCTCACCAAAGTCACATAAATCATGCCATCCCAAAACTGCACTTCAGAATGGCCGAGTTCCTACTCAATTTTTCGATTTGCATAGAGCATTTCGGTATGCGGGACAAAACTATTATTTTTCTCCTTATATTATGCACGAAATTGTACTATCGTAATATTATTATTTTTTTCTCAGGATTGGGTTGATCGGACACAACCCCACTCCTCCGGCATGCAATCCCACTCCTCCGGCATGCAACCCCACTCCTCCGGCATGCAACATACACGATCCTGGTTACGAAGAACACATTTACTTCGGCAACGGGCCATTTTATAGTTTCTTTGTAGTTATGTAACTCAGACTTATATTCTCTGGGCATATATTATTTTAGTTATATATGACCCGCCATATCAAATCCAGGACCCGCCATAACAAATCGGGATTTGTTTTACCCTGTGCCAATGCATTCTCTTATATATGCGAGTCGACCATAGGTCGCCTCGCATATATAAAAGAATGCATTGGCCTAACAGTTTTTTTTACAATTTTAATAATTTTGTCTTGTATTCTTTAACAATTTTATAATTTCACCCATACAGAGCCGCAGACAAACATGAGCAGACGACACTCTTCTATATGCTTCTATATATGTGTGGGGCTCCCTGCAGGGTAATGGAAGTTTTTTTATTTTATGTCCTAAAAAATGTAAGAAACATTTATTTAAAAAAAATGATAAAAAATTGTTCGGCCAATGCATTCTCTTATATATGCGAGGCGACCTATGGTCGACTCGCATATATAAGAGAATGCATTGGCACAGGGTAAAAAATCCCGACTTACGACTGGATTTGATATGGCGGGTCACATATATTATTTTAGTTATATATGTTCTGGTTCGTTTATCAAGTGGATTTAAAGTGGGGATAATTTCAACGTACGAAATGCTCTCTCTAAATCGACAAATAATTGCTATGTACATGCATGTCCGCCGGGCGGTTTAAATAGTCAAATAATTCAATATTCAGTCATGATTTTGAAAGAACCTTGAATTAATTTGCACGCATCAATGGTGCATGTTATAGGGTTGCACTGGATATGTTGAATGACGGCACTTTATAATCGGCTATAATCACTGACCCGTTGTTATGCTCTGTTTGGACTGAATACAACTTATACTTTGTGACTAATGTCATCTTATGAGACGACTTGACATCAGATGTGATTATGTCGTATCTATATGTTATAATAGAGGACCTCTAATGAGTACAATGTATTGACCGAGTTCCCTAAATTCGTAAATTTAATTTAGTGGACGATGTTAATACATTTCGTATATAATAGCGACGAATATGAGATTATTTTTATCACATAATCACATTTTATCCAGGAAAACACAATCTCGAAAAGGCTGGGGTTAACCCTTTACCCAACAAAACGGCCAAATAAAGCTTCAACAGCCTAAAATATCTTCGGTCTGTCTCAATAACACCATACAAATATGGATATCATTGGAACCGGTTCATTGACCACATTGTGATGGTTACAGTTATGCCCGGTGCCAATGCATTCTCTTATATATGCGAGTCGACCATAGGTCGCCTCGCATATATAAGAGAATGAATTGGCCTAAAACAAGTCTTTTTTAACACTTTTTACCATTTTTTCTTACATTCTTTAACAATTTTATAATTTTTCTTACATTTTTTAACAATTTTTATAATATTTTTCTACATTCTTTGACAATTTTATCATTTTTAATATGTGTTAAGCCAATGCATTCTCTTATATATGCGAGGCGACCTATGATCTACTCGCATATATAAGAGAATGCATTGGCACAGGCCGTTCTGTTGGGTAAAGGGTTAAAGTGATGTGAAACACTCCGGTAGGGAGACCAAATAGAAATTGAGAATAATCTTGCTCAAAGTAGCTAATTGTTAAGAATAGTAATCCAAATTGATGATACACACCGTCATTCTTATATATTAATTAAATGCAATGACTCTAGATTACGAAATCATTTGTGTTAGTTTATCGCCGATAGTTGCGTCCCGAATCGAGATGTAAATATTTACAATTGGGCATAGTTCAGACGAATTGTTCTCTGGAGTGGTATGGTAGATTTCTTTGAAATTTTCGGTGATGTCATTAGAATGCTACATTCCTCGTGTTGGCATAGCGCCTGCGTACTAACTGATCAATTTCACTCACGCGAACAAGTCCATAATATGTCTTTAAGAAAAAAATAATATTGATTTACTTATCACAACCAAAGGGGAAGTAAAGAACAAATATAGTTCCATTTTAAAGGTGTCTTTTCGTGTTGACAAAATTGTTCAACCACCCTTATCACTTATGTTTATCTCGCATTCAAAACAAAATAACCCAACACAAATCGAATATCATAGTTATATTCTAATTAACATTATAAGAAAATTAAGATAATTGACAACGACATGCATCATTGACCTAAGCTCTTACGTCACTGCGCGTGCCGATGATCGACACTCATGTGTCTTACTAAAAGTCAGTATGAGGCTGGGTTTATGGGGATGGGATCGTGTAATTGCAAGCCTTGAAATAGTGTGCTTGTCATTTGCAGAATGAGGTCCTCAGAGGGTGAATTTAGTTATGCTATCCCGCATAGCGGGCTAGCATCACCAAATTCACCCTCTGGGAACCTCATTCTGCTGAGGCCTAAGCAGAATGAGGTTCCCAGAGGGTGAATTTAGTGATGCTAGCCCGCTGTGCGGGGTAGCGTCACTAAATTCACCCTCTGGGGACCTCATTCTGCAAATGACAGGCACACTATTTCAAGGCTTTGATGGGAGCGTGTAGTTGGACATTTCAAGGTGGACGCCCTCACCCGTGGCAACACTCTGGCCACGTCACTGAGTCAGACACCAAAGACACAACCCACCCCTGCCACCACGTCCTTGGCAATGGTGGGTCCATCATTTGTATACGCATTAAATGTGAGCTCAATGTGCTCTGTTCGCACACGCGGGGTGATACTTTACAGTCGACATGAATAACTTTTTCTTCTCTGCTCTGTTTGGAATGAATGTATGTCATATACTCGCGACTGAGGCCATTATAGAAGGCGACGATCAAACCTGAGATTATAGATTATAGCATCACGAGTCCACGGCCTGTATGAATAAATTTAAAATGCAAAACATTATTCAGCTGCATATGTATGACTAGTGGCGAATACTTCGAGATGCAGATTTAGAAACTATATATGCACGATAAGAACATGACTTCAAATATATTAATCCGAAACGACCTTCGATCATGTTATAGAGTACGAAATATGTTAAAGACACATTGTGGACTTGTTCGGGTACGTGAAACTGATGAGTTAGTGTTCATGCGATATACCATGCAACTGGAGGATTGTAACACTCTACTAACATCGCCAAAAATCTGAAGCAAATCGACCGTACCACTCCATAGAAAACATCGTCTGAACTACGCTCATATAATATTTGTAAAAATAACTATTTTAGACACTAGTTTTCTCCGTTTCTATTTGATCACCCTACCGGAGTGTTTCACATCACTTTAATGAAATGAAAATTAATGTATAGTAATGTTAAAGCATAGATTTCGCAAGTCAGTGTCCATAACCAGATTTAACCACATGTACATGTACCTGTAACTTGTAATGTATGTTACTATGGTATTGCTATGTAGAGATGCAATTGGCGGCAAATGTGTTAACAATATTCTGGTTGTGAGGGCAATCTGTTCATACTGCGATCACGGATAAGCTTATTTGCCGGCTTCTGTCAAAATATGATCTTTTCGCAAAGCATAATCTCATTCTCCCGCTGTAAACATAGCGCTGATCGCTCATTCATTAGAACATTGGATTATTCCTTTTGTCTATACAATAAAGATGAATCCAGACTATCACAGTTGAGGATATTTAAAAAATAATAGTCATGTAAACTATAAAGACACTTGAAAAACTATACAACACAAAAGTATACTTCCAATTTTAGACTGGGGACGCTCACTTTTTCGGGAAAACAAAAAAGCTATTTAAAAAGGGTTAACAATAAATCTTTAAAATTTGTTAACAATGGCTGCGGACACACGTACCACAGTAGCGATGACATAGTATAGGTGTGACAGTTTATTATGGTGGAGTTTGGTGACAATTGGTCGTCATAATTCTGTGCCATAGCAAGCCATGTTGCCGACTAAGTTTGACTGGACCAATTAACCCATTGCGTTTCACCAAGGTTTATCTCTGCTCATTACGTTTTGCTACATTGTATTCTCTACGATATATATATATAATTGCACGATCGATCGTCCAGAATTGTGTTTGAACGTGGCAATCCCTCATTCACTCACATATCATGCACGTAGTATTTTATTGATATGATCTCGCTGCATTTATCTACTTATATTAATTTCACGCGTATTAAGACAGTTCCCCAATTGCGTTTTTAATTTCGCGACGTTTAGTTCTACGCATAATTCCGCTAACATTATCATGTGGGCCGATGAAGCTGTGTCGGAACTTTGGGGGGGAAATGCAGCTGAGAGAGAGTATCTGGAATAAACAAAGCGAACAATATATACAAGGACCAAAACAAGAAAAAGGCTGATCATAACGAACTTTGGAACACGCATTGTGCGAATATACAGCGGGCGACATGGCCAGCTATGGCATATTAATTGTGACGACCAATTGTCACCAAACTCCGCCATAATAAGTTTTTGATAGCTGTGGTCCTATGGGCATTTTATGTATAGATAATTGTTTTTTCCGGTTTAAAAGTCGAACAAAAGGTGTAGTTGGGAATTTCAATTCCGTTTATTGTCCTTTACATTATTATGTCAACAATGTTGATTTTTGGTTTGTGACAAGCTATGTCAATTACCAATAAAAGAAATTTAAATGATAATTTGTAAGTCTTATATTTCAACTTTTATAGATATTTTTCGTTCTGCAGCCCGCTGATGGTTGTGGTCGGAGACGGCCGATTCGGCCGCCGGTTCGTTAATTAGGTGCTGGTTGTTATTGTTATTTTAACGGAATTCTGAGTTGGTCATTCGAGAAACCAATATATTTTATATTCTATAATTACAATCATGGGTATATAATATATGATCTTGATCGCGTTACCATTTCTGACTATTGGTTTCCTGTAGCTACTGTGGTACGTGTGTCCGTAGCCAATGCTAATGGTGTCAGCATTCGGAGCTCGGATCTCAAGCTATACAAAGATCAAATCATGTTAGCGCTATAACAGGGTCTAACATTTTAACCCTTTCAGTGCCAGGTCCGATTTTTGTATCAACCCATATACCCTGTGCCAATGCATTCTCTTATATATGCGAGTCGACCATAGGTCGCCTCGCATTCATATATATAAGAGAATGCATTGGCCTAACAATTTTTCATCATTTGTTATTATTTGTTACAATTTTTTACAATTTTAATAATTTTTTCTTATATTCTTTAACATACTTATTTTGTAGGTTTAGTGCCAGGGAATCTTACGTTTTTCATGGGCATCAAAATTATTACTATGAATACTTGGTGATTGTTTTGAGTTATAACATGCCCCTAAGGTTTTATCCAGTTTGTTTTTAAATTCGCTATAGCATGCTTAAGCATACCCAAAAAAATTCAACCCAAAAAAATCTAAAAAATAATTATTTTTTTTTAATTTTTTAATTTTTTTAGTGCCGATTTTACAGACCGTAGATTAGGGCCGATGAGATCGACCCCTGGCACTGAAAGGGTTAAAGACATATTATGTACTTGTTCGGGTGCGTGAAACTGATTAGTATTCAGGCACTATGTCAATTGGAGGAATGCAAAATTATACTAACCCCGCCGAAAATCTGAAACAAATAGACCCTACCACTCCATAGAAAACATCGTCTGAACTACGCTCAATTGTAAATATTTACTATTCGATTCGGGACGCATCTTCTATCGGCAATAAACTAACGAAAACGATTTCACCATCGAGAGTCACTGAATTAATTAATACATAAGAATGACGGTGTGTGTTGTCAATTTAGATATAATATTTGTAAAAATAACTACTTTGAACAAGTTTATTCTCCTTTCTATTTGATCAACCAACCGGAGTGTTTCACGTCACTTTAAACATGTTTACGGTGGTAGCACATACCAGTGTAAGGACCGGGTGTCTGGAGAGATACGTAGACAACATCGTCACGCCCAAGCAATTGATAGAATTATCATAGGCTCCTGGGGGGAATTACCAGATATACCAATATATACTACAACAGTGACAAGGTTCACAAGTCCGAATTTTGGTGTATTATTCCATAGAGTCAAATAAAGGGAAGTTGAGACATGGTACCGGAAACTTGCAATGTCTGCTGGAAATTTGGCAGTAAAACGGATCGTCAGTGTCCCTGTCCGCCTAATATCCTCAATAATTCTAAAACACTGTCAACTCAGTCAAAATATGTCCCAGTTTATGTTATAGGGCATAACGTTCTCTTTCGTTTGATATATAACATGAGTTTTCATGTCGAAGTCAATTTAAGCGACGTCGACATACCGTACGGGAAATTCGCAAGTTCGGCAATTGCGATCGTAATAATACGATATACCGACTTCCTTTCGTTTACTACTATCGAATTATATATAAAAAGAAAGGAAATTTCACGGCCAATAAGACACAATGAAATATACTCTGACTGAGAAGAAAGATTTTGAGAATATATGAGGAATATGTACCATGTATCAACTACCCTTTATTTGACTCTATGGAATATAAATCAAAAAGAAAGGAAATTTCATGGCCAATAAGACACACTTAAATATATTATGACTGAGTTGAACGATTTTGAGAATCTATGGGAAATGTGAAAGATGGTGTGTTTTCCCCAAAATTGGACTTGTGAACCTTGTCACTGGTATGGTATATATTGGTTTCGTTGCTACCCCCCCCCCCCCCCCAGGGGCCTGTGAGAATTATCTGCGAGAACTGTCAAATATAATATCTCACAAATCAGCTCCCAGCACGATCTGGAGAACGCATGCGCGGGTTATAATTTAAGATTCCTGATCAGATCCTTTCTTATTGCCTGGACACTCTATAGATATACTCTTTTCTCCCCTAAATTGTCTTCGATCGGAACAAATTACCACAATATATACATGTATTATATTAAACCAATAATTCCCACTTTAATGCCAATTAGGATGATAGACCCAGCAGTAAAGCCCCCACCCTACTTCCACACTGAGAGAAGGAAACTTAATATGATACATTGCAAAATGCGAAACATTCAGTGAACTTCGTTCAGACATGTTCAGAAACCATATATCTGTTACTCCTATATTTGTACCCGTAATTCAGGAGTTGAAGATGCCAATAATTATTTCCATGCATTCCAATTTTTATCGAAGAGAGGATTTACCGTTATCCTATAAACGGCTTTAATCCACTCAAAACGAACCATTTCCAACGACCAACGGAGTATTTCCAACGACCAAAATATGATTATTTTTAGATTAATTCTATTTGCGATGGTCGGCTCAAGTCAGGATAAGATATAAGATAAGATAAGATTTAATGCAAAATACACCCAAATGAACAGTTGCACATACAATAAATACAACATATATCAACATAAAGTATAATTTAACATGAGTAATCACGTACGATATGCATATAACCTTAAGATGACTTTCTCGTGAATTTGCTGTCATAAAATCTCACGTATACTTGCTAGATTTTGTTAGATATATTGTCTCGAATGATGAAGAAAGACCGGATCATGTCGCCTATAACATTAACGGTTGCAATTTGTTCATTCTGCATAATAAATCTGAGAAATTTCTGAGAAATGAGGGAACATTGCAATTGTGTCCTCTTTATACATAAGTTTCACGAATGCTTTCGTATGCCTGACATTCTAAGACCAAATGATATTCTGACTCAATTTGTCTCAAATTACACGCAAAACACGTCTTTCTCTCATAGGTTTTGGGGGCTGTTTGTGTCTCGCTTTGACAGATCGCGTATTGACAATGGATGGTTCAGTTTCATACTTTGTTTTGAATAGTCTATACGTTCGTGTTTTATTTCTACTGATCGATTTCTTTTCGACATGATTTACATTATAAAATCGCATCAAATGATCAGATTTCAGGTTATCCATCACGGCGCTTTCTTGTGTCCCTTGGATTTTCTAATTCACGACGAAAGCCCGTGAACTGGATCAAACTTGACACGGAAGTGTACAAAAGTACCATTATAGAGAAAATCCGTTCGCTATCATTGTCCGCAAGCTCAACACATGATATACATGTCATCAATTCACTTTTAATGGATATATTGTTATCGGCAGCAGATGTAGCCAGTCCCAAACTTAGCGAACCACATTGGAACCGCAAGCTTAGTGAACTATACCACTGTCGGATACCCGTTTAGGTTCGGACATTCCAAGATGGCGGCGCCCACTAAAGCAGATAAACGGTAAGTGAATATATTGTCTCCAAGCAGCAATCAATGACATCTTTCGGTGATACACCTTGAAACAGTTATGTAAGAATTTGTATGCCCAACACATACGTAACACGCCTTTCGCATGACAGACATGTGAATTGTTGTATTTGGCGTGTCAAGTCGTCATAATTTTTAGAAATTTTATCGAGGCGGCGAAATGTTCGCTTTTTCGTATTTGTCTGGCCCTGGGCTCATGCATCCGCAAATTTATGTATTGTTGTGGGTAGATTAGGTCACCATGCACACATCTTCGGAATGCAAAACCGGCGATATTTTTATTGTCTAACTCCGAAAAACGACCTTTGAAAATTTCAAAATGTTCAGGTTCGGATTCGCAACATTCGCGATGATTTTGTTCAGGTTCAGACACAATTTTCGTTCAGGTTCGGACAAATTTGGTTCAGGTTCGGACGCATCAAAACCTTCGCATAAAAATGACAAGCCGATGTACAGTCGCGTTCTTATTGCGTTTTTGTGCATTTGGTTATCTTCCATTCGTAAAAGAAACGATAAATGGGGAAAACGAGGCATGGTTTTAGCCCACTCGTGAATAATTTGGGCGGACTTTCTTATTTTATGCGTGTGAGATGTATGCTATCACATGATTCCCCTCCACATCCACATACGATGCCACGAAGGTCGCCGCACGTAGATGAGCAGATAACTGTCCATAATATAAGTTACACGGCTTTTTGAGGGGGGTATCCCCGGTAGACGCTCGTATCCCCCGAGGCGATCCCCCCTCAACAAGCCGTGTAATGATGTATTTTCACCCAGTCTCTATTAACAATATATTCCCAGACATTAAGCGCAGAAACGAGCCACGAACAGTAACTCTATTTTGTTTGACTGCTTATACGATGAATGTGATTATATAGCTGTTCCCACAATTTGCCCATAAATACTTGCTGATAGATAGACAATATATACCATGTTTTGTATCAATAATTGGATGATATATTTGGGTATTTACACGAAACATATTCTTTTCAATATAAGCCTTATGTGTTTTGCCTCATTTCTAAATGTTGAATCCAGTTACAAGTTAATCACTTGTCACACGACTATTATGCAGGACTATTAATTAGAGCCCGAACATGTTGCGTTCTATTCAGCACTATGCGAACATAGAGAATACCTATGGTTTGCCGAATAATACCTGCAATATGCGAATCTTCACGAGCGGCGATATTTCAGGAATATATTATTCGAGAAACCATATGTGTTTTCTTTATGTTATGCTTATGGTAAGCAATTCTGCAAAACTACAAGTATTTGTTTATCGATACAAGAATTTAGACGCCGAAGTAGCGAAACTTATGCAAAGAATATCAGCTGTTCCGTTGGCAAATTAAGCATCTCAAAATTTTGGTGGAAAATTTCCTTCATGCGCTTAGTGAATAGTGCCTACCCAATGGTTAAATATTACACACAGAAACCCAATTAACAAATAACTGAATACGTAATAAAACGGGATCATTTGTTTTTCTTTAGAACTTATCACAGTAATAAACTATTTTCAGTCTTCCGCGGAATTTCGCGTAGTTCCATTGATAATACACGCGTCAATAATTGTGTACCATTTTTTAAACAGAAGTATCTACAGTGAGATAACGTTTGAAAATTATTATCCATGCCAAGGTCCTGACGAAAGAGAGCGCATCGTATGTCATTTAAAATTACAGCTATTTCATAGGGAAACATATAACAAACAACGCTTGTCCCCACACCCGATTGTAACTAACAATCTGATTGACAACAACGTCACGTTTAAATCATGTACCATGTTCCCGTAACTCTTGACAGTGGGCGTATAAAAGCATGTGAAACATCGTGGTTATGAACTACCTTTGAACTAGCAGTTTCACCAATCGTGACATTGTTCTATAGCGCGCTGAGCTTAATTGACGTCACCTAAAACAGGATCGATAGGTCTGCTACTGATTTATTCTTATTGGTGCTTATTGGTGTGAATTTATCTGATAACCTATAAAAAGCACACCACATGGTAGCTATTGATGTGGGACAAAATCGTTAGCTCCGCCAACATCGTGGGATACTAGGAGATTTAATACCCGGATGTCTCTTTGTGAAACCCCTTGGCTCCGCCTCGGGGTTCAAAATCGAGAACCAGGTATTATATATCCATGTATCCCCGATATTTCAGAAGATAAGTAATAATACCACTGTTGCTCATATGTAAAATGTAATAGTTCCCACTAGCTGGTTTATAGTAGTCATTGCTCGAGAATATTCAACTGTGGCTTTTATCCCATTAATTCGAACTATTTACCACCTATATTTGGATATTTCAGCTGACATATTTAGATATAACTAATTAACAATGCATGTTCGTTAATAACACGCACAATAAGATCGCGACTGCACCTCAGCATGTCACTTATAGATAAGGTTTTGATGCGTCCGAACCTGAACTAAAATTGTCCGAACCTGAACCAAATTTGTCCAAACCTGAACGAAAATTGTGTCTGAACCTGAACAAAATCATCGCGAATGTTGCGAATCCGAACCTGAACATTTTGAAATTTTCAAAGGTCGTTTTTAGGAGTTAGACAATAACAATATCGCCGGTTTTGCATTCCGACGATGTGTGGTGACCTAATCTACCCACAACAATACATAAATTTGCGGATGCATGAGCCCAGGGCCAGAAAAATACGAAAAAGCGAACATTTCGCCGCCTCGATAAATTTTAAAAACATTATGACGACTTGACACGCCAAATACAACAATTCACACGTCTGTCATGCGAAAGGCGTGTTACGTATGTGTTGGGCATACAAATTCCTATATAACTGTTTCAAGGTGTATCACCGAAAGATGTCGTTTTACTGCTTGGAGACAATATATACACTTACCGTTTATCTGCTTTAGTGGGCGCCGCCATCTTGGAATGTCCGAACCTAAACGGGTATCCGACAGTGTATACACTCCGACATGATCAAATACCGGAATGCTTGGCTTTCTGTCGGTCGTCCTAAAACGTTTCTAACCCCGCTTTCTTGGTATTTTATCTGAGTGAAACATATTGGTTTCTCCTGCCCACATATCACACCATATAACATTATCGGTTTTATTAATTTGTCGAACAATTTGCATTTAGTTTTAATAGAAAGCTTCATCTTAGAAGGAACAGACTGGGTTAAAAAGAACATTGTTTTCGTGGCTTTCCCGCTTTTATGTTCTTGTGATTTGCAGTCGATGTGAATTTTATTCCGAGATATGGATATACTCTGAAACTAATTTAAGCGATTTCGTATTTATATTGGAACTTGGTTCCAGTTTTGGTCTCTTTGACATAAAAACGACATATTTTGATTTACTTGTATTAACCACCAGACCATTTATTGGGTATAATTCCTCAACTTTTCAGGACAGTTCCGTAGACCTTGTTCAGTTTATGACAGCAACAGTAAATCGTCGGCAAATAAAAGATGACTATAATGGGTTATTAAGGAATATTGGATCGCAGCCGGATACGTCAAGTGAAAATTTGATGTCATCAATGAAGAATTTGAACAATGTAGGCGACAATGACAACTTTGTTGAACTCCAATCGTGTACATATGCGCTTGTCTAATTCTTGCACCAGTATTTACTTGAATATAACTGGATTTATACATCGACTGTATTATTTAATTGATTTTACCTTTTATGCCATTGCTTTGCAACTTTTTAAACATCAACGACCTATCGACTGAATGAAAAGCTTTTTTGAAATCAATAAAACCAGCATAAACTCGCGTCTTCTGTTTAAGTTTATATATTTACACACTAAGAGTGATCATCACTAAATCCAACATTCCGATTGGTCGGCGCCCACGTGGCTAGTTGTAATTATTTCTCGATGAACGCGCAACAGCTCATAACTGCAGCCTCATAATTACATCGACACGTCATCAGTTTCGGAAAGAAGAACGCGTAATGTTTTGGGGCGCATTTGGACTCGCGCAGGATTGACTTAATACATCATCGGGTTTCAATATAAAGAGAAATTGTTCCTGTTAACTTTTGCCAAGGGTGCTATGGGATATTTTGGGCTTGTTTTGTCACGATACACTTTTCGATTTAAATACATTTACAAAAGTGGCTTTTTCGCTAAATGTATATAAATATAAGGATTAACTGTCATGTGGACTGTTTTTAATGGAGATGTAACCGTGAGGTAAGTGGTCATAACTTGTATGTAAAACCCTTCGGGAAGTTTTGTTGGGCCAATTTGTGATATAAGGATTAACTGTCATGTGGACTGTTTTTATGGAGATGTAACCGTGAGGTAAGTGGTCATAACTTGTATGTAAAACCCTTCGGGTTTTACACAAGCTATGACCACTTACCTCACGGTCACATCTCCATAAAAACAGTCCACATGACAGTTAATCCTTATATATGATCGCTATGGAAGATGACGATCGTAGATCGCAGCAGTTTTTTCCCAGCTGTTTAAAATTTTTCGCACAGGAGAGAAATAAACGCTATTTATTTCTGCCATATCAGACCAAACTAACATGGAACGTTCTTTCCTGTTCCATGCCGTGCGCATGACTGTTGTTTGTTTGGGTCCCAAACGCCGTGTTTAAAATTCTAGCTCAAGTTTTCATCGACCTATTTTCGATAGCAGGAAAAATTCAAAAGCGAATATTGTTAGGTGTATTTTGGAGAACAAACTGCCCTTTGACTTTAAATTGTCTCTACCATCGGATTATTGTTTAGACGTTCTACAAGTTGGGCCAATATCTCAAAATTTGTAGCTTTAGCGCTCTAAAATTACACGACTTTTCCCGTGCGTGTAGCTGAAGCTGGATATTATTGACTTTGATCCATGCAGCTTGACTATAGTGATAAATCGTGCACCATTCTTAATTTTTCTCGTGATGAAAACACTATGTCCACGTTGAGCTTGCTGTTTGATTGTGTCTTTGGTAAGTCATTCCAGAACATACAACTCTCTATGCGTATATGTGCAATACATATTTATCGACGAAAGCGCATTATAGGGCCATCCGAATTAAACACAACCGTGCGCCCAAATATACAAATACACAACTCGTTATAATGACTTACGCAACTCGTTATAACGACTTTCAAGTCGACTTGCTATGTTATTAATTCGTTGTTTCCACATTGACCGAGTTATGAGGCCGAGTCCTGTCGTATTGGCCTGAAGCCGCAGGCTAATACGACAGATCGAGGCCTCATAACTTGGTCAATGTGGAAACAACCAAATTATAAGTATTAATTAGCAACATTGACAATTGTTGTTTCACAGGGTGAATATATTAACATAGCCATTGTTTGCTTTAGTAAATTAACAATTATTCCAGCAATTTGTAATCTTGTTAACGTTGTGAAGAACTTGCAGCGATCTCACAGTACTGTCTGTTTCCAATGGGAATGATATTGATACGGATAAATGTTATTCATCCACGTATATTAGCTCCCCAAAACAGTGACAGTCAGTATTCATCCGAAAACAACTGTAATCTATCTACAGTCGACCCACTATTCTTTGCCGATCGAGATAAATACGTAGGACGTCATTTACGTTACCGTTGACTCATTGGCCGCCTTTCTACTTATTGGTCGACTTTTTACTTATTGGCCGTGTTTTCCACTTATTGACTGACTTTTGTTACTTATGACGCGGGCAACTTTCTAGTTATTGCGGCCGATATATAACCTATAGCTAATTAATAAAAGTCGTTATAACGACTTGCAGAAATAAAAACAAGTCGTTATAGCGATATGTAAATTGTTCTCGGGAACGCGAACCAAGTGAACAATTACTGAATGCTAGATTTAAAAATTAACATAACTAAAACATAACCCTAACACGATTGTATACAAACTTCATTCAGAGATATTCAGTGTGCCACCATGGGATGAAACCCACACAATGCATTGTGTGTGTGTGTGATTTTATTTAGCAAAATGGCATAAACGTAAACCATTAGCGGTTGCTTATTCGCATATCAAAATACTTTAGCCACAGGCATTTGAAAAGTTATGAGAATTGTGTTTCCCATTTAGTTTCATAAATTGTTTGATCTCCAATCGTTGAACAAGTGACCCATATACATGTAGATTAACTCCACCCGAATGTATTAATTAAATTACAACGAACAGGCTCGTCATTGTTAAATGTCATTAAAGTGACATAAGGCGCTCGCAGTGGGTAAATGTGAGAAATAAAAAAGTTTTGTTTGTAAAACCATCATCACCGAGAATAACATGGAAAATACTTTGTTCTTATTATTGTTATTCCAATAACGAGAGTTCGTATGTTGAAACCATTTCTATATATATAAACATTACTGTTACAGTGAATGTCG
This sequence comes from Siphonodentalium dalli, assembly GCA_032622095.1. NCBI lineage: Eukaryota > Metazoa > Mollusca > Scaphopoda > Gadilida > Siphonodentaliidae > Siphonodentalium > Siphonodentalium dalli. The sequence continues at coordinate 135,376,653 of CP136067.1, read as the reverse complement.
TTTTATCAACACATATTGTCAAATGCAATTGAAAATCAAATTTTTCAATTGAAAATCTATCTGTATTTTTTTTTTTTTGTGTGTGGGAATTTTTTCCGTTGCTCTAACCTTTTGTAACGTAGATCTTCGCGTTTTGATCAGAATCTGCTCAACTATTTGTTGGTAAAATGGATTTCACCGTGGCAGTAATATTTACACAACAAAGGTTTTAACACATAATGTCTTGTTATTAATCTATTGAAGAATTATCAATAATAAAAATAAAAACACAGTTTATCTATTTGTCCATGTTCTCTTAAAGGCCCACGTTATTTTCGAATCGCCACATTACATTATATACAACATGTTCCATATTTTATACCATTTGAAAGAGGAAGCTGCAAAAAACATTGGATTATCAACTGATCCGGTCGAATAAAATGGGAACATATTGTTTTTGTCGAGCTATCGATGTGTGTTTTGTGCTTAATTTTGATCCGGACTGTACTATAAAATCTATTATTCTCAATGGAAGGGGAACAACTCAATCTCTTCCAAGTTATTTTGAATTCTGATGCATTATGGGTTGACAACGTGGAAGTCTTGGAATGAACATGAGACTCTCTACCACTTGGAGGACACTCCAAGGCCACAGCTGTTCCGTATTCTGGAGAAATATGGGTTTTTTTTGTTCCTCTTCCAAATGGTTTATAATATGGAATATGATGTGAATAATGTTATCTGGGCATTCGAAAATTAAGTGGGCCTTTAACCCCTTCAGTGCCAGGGACCGATCTCATCGGCCCTAATTTACGGTCTGTAAAAAAATTAAAAAATTAAAAATAATATTTTTTTTTTATAGATTTTTTTGGGTTGAAACTTTGTTGGGTATGCTTAAGCATGCTATAGCGAATTTAAAAACAAACTGGATAAAACCTTAGGGGCATGTTATAACTCAAAACTATCACCAAGTATTCATAGTAATAATTTTGATGCCCATGAAAAACGTAAGATTCCCTGGCACTAAACCTACAAAATAAGTATGTTAAAGAATATAAGAAAAAATTATTAAAATTGTAAAAAATAATAACAAATGATGAAAAATTGTTAGGCCAATGCATTCTCTTATATATGCGAGGCGACATTGGCACAGGGTATATGTGTTGATACAAAAATCGGACCTGGCACTGAAAGGGTTAATGATGATTGTTTATTGTACAAAAGTACTAACTTATGAGTTTTCATATTTACCCACTTCGAGCGCATGCCTTGTGTCTCATATTCAATGTTGAGAAAATTCCACGGACACATAATTATGTCATGTATCACTTCTACACAATTTTGTTTAAGATCAAAATTAAAACATATTGTGTACATATTTATACACAATTGTCCTAAGATTGTGGTATAGACTTAAATTTTCGGACGGTCCAAAATAGGGAGGTTTCGTAACTCACGGATTGAGTAACGAAAACCTTTAGCTATTCGTAGTAGTGGGGCCAAAAAAAAATCGTTTCTCAAAAGATTACGACATCGATGGACGAAGCTTGATAAGTGATGGTTGTGTGATACAACAAAACAAATTACTTGAGAGACTATATCATTGCATCAAGTTTATTTTGATTTGTAATACGACCTTGCCTAAACCTGCATACAAGACTCGTCCTGATTGGTCAGTATCCTGTATTCCCATGGAGACACGACCGTCGTTTTGTGGTACAATTCTAGATAATCTGAATTGTACCACAAAAAATGTGTGAAATGCTGCCAACGCCTCAAACTTTCAGAAGTCAAACCACACGGCATTGGTTAACTTAATGTCATGCTATAGACTGAAGATAGAGACATACAATGACTATATACTGTACTATACTGAATTTTATTAAACAAAAATATGTCTTAACTTAATTCTTTTTGCCGAAAAGGTATCGAAAATGGGTCGCCGTTCAATAGTAACGTCATGTTTGACGTTACAGTTCTAAGAGAATAACTGTTTGGTGGAAAATCATACTACGCAGAGCTAAAAACTGGGCTATTATATAGCAGGTTGAACGTAACTATGTCACTAGAATTTCGACCAAAAACATACAGTCGAATTAAAAAAGAAATAAATACACTGCGCATCGGCGTGTATAGTAGAATTTGACCACAAAGAAACTGATTGTAGGACGACGCGAAGTTTATTTTGATACAAACTGAAGAAATTTATAGCCTACCTCCTGTGACCTTAGGACATCACGGCTATATAGAATTAGAACGTGCACACACTTTGCCGAGATCCTGCACACAATTTGACAAGAAAACCATAGTCAGAAATGGTCACGGTAACGCCCTCAATGTCATATTATTAGGCATATGTATAAATTATAACATAAAATATATCGGTTTTATCAGAATTCCGTTAAAACCACTAATCCTTCAAATTATTACAAAAAACTACGGCTTATTACTGCAGGTTTCTCATTTACCACAACAGAAAGCCTCTAAATGCGGACACAAATTCTACTAATCTACATTCCAACTGAGACATACGTCATCAACAACGTTAGCTGTTATAATATGCATTGTGTTCCCGCAATAAAGTTATTCTTCAAGAGTGGCCGAGCCATTGTTCATCCTAAACATCGAACGCAATTAACGCGGTCATAAAAGTTACATATACTGCAAGAATGAGACATCAGCGAAGAAACATCCGCGAAAATCCGTAATGTGTTGTCCTGCGAGATATCCTCATCGCTATAGTTCCATTGACACGGCCAGATCTCGACTAGACACTGGCTCTATGACCCTCCGACGCTCTGTTCGCCGCCATGACGGCATGCATAGTGTAACGATATAGCCTCATAGAGCATAGAGTGTCCAGTCCAGACTCCAGACCAGATCAGCCTTACTGCAATTTCCTAAAATAACTTGCATCGCGCGAAACAAGAAATATGTTGTCCTGCGAAATATCCCCATCGCCCCCTTGGCACGGCCTGATCAGCGTAGCAGTAAACACCCTTAGAATGGCCGTATTTAAGGAGTTTAATATACCTATGGTACTTAAGCGATTTTTATATTTCATATAAAAGGTTAGATATATGCCTCAAGATAGGCCCTGTCAAAAACTTTGAAAGTGGTGCGGTAACCATGGAAACGGTGACCCGACTTTCGTGAAATTAGCAATAATTGTAGCCGCTATCACAATAAAATACAGTTCATGTTATACTGTTCCACTAGAATGAGGACCAAATGTGTGTTGTATTACGACAGGCTCATTTTCCAAACTACCCTGTGCATTCAAACTTCATTCGCTTCTCTTTTTGATGTTTTTCTGAACTTTTTCGTCATTTTGGGGTGATTTAAGTGATTTAAGTGTTTTGTTTATGGGGAAACTGGTGAAAATTGGAATGACATTCCTTTGTGAGAATGACAGTTTATCTATCAGAATGTAATGTTATTTGAATTCACAGAAATGACAGAATGGAATGTGTGGGAAGTTTTTTTTAGGGATTATGGGCTAACGATGTAATGACGTTGGCAACGTAATGGTATCACGTGAGGGTTCAAACACCTTGTTGAAACCGGATGGAGTATTAATTACATAGTGGAGCAGCAGAGACCAGAAAAGGGCCTTATTTTTTTACTAGTTGAATCATGTCGCCAACCACCAAGACGTATTATATATCAAATTGTTCGCACGGATATGGGGAATATGAAAACTGAGTTAGCCAGAAGCCTAAATCTGTGCGAACAGAGAATTTTTGGGAAAACCACTTTTTTGTATATATATATTTCTGGAGGACGGTGCTCGTTGTGTGTCAAATGACATCGTCACTCAGGCACCGTTCTCCAGACACCAGCTTATTTTACCAGCTTCCCGTAACGTCACCATCTTCATATTTATTAACAGCTGTTTACCAAGGAGTGTGGCTCCCGTGAGTTTCGTATCGTGTTGACAGATCCCCTGCGCACCAACATTGTTGACTGATATCATAAACTGGTATGTAATATTAATGTATGTACACTTGCGTCACAATAACTAGGTGCAACTGCATTCCATATAAATATGATATGCAGTTCATTGTAAAATTTCAGATGATATGCGTGAGAGCATCAACCGTTAATATAAATCATTGTTTGGTGAATAATGTATTCTGCCAAGAGACGCCAACACAACAATATGTGATATTTCGGCGTTAGTTTATTATTGAGATTGTTGTGTATATGGGGCTTTCATTTCAAGCAATGAATAAAGTCAGGGGATAAAATTTGTCTCGGGTCACCGGTGGTGTCACCATTTTGAGGTATATGGGTGTTCCATTATGGTGTCAGTTACGCCCTGACGTGTCGTATTTGGGTGCAACACCATCTACAGATAAAACTGCGCAGTTGGTAGGATGGAGTGTTAGTGTGGGTTCGTTATGTAAAACATTTTCGGTCAGAAATCCAAAACGGCGCACATACGTCCATGGACTGATCGAATAGGCGCGATACATATCACATAATTATTTAACATTACTGAAACTACATACTAGCGGACCCACCATATAAATTCGTCGTCATGGACATGACGAAGTTATCCTGAATGGGGGGGGGGGGGGTGCCCATGTAAGAAAATCCGATTGCATCACACTAGTCATCAATGGATTCACAATGTTCATCCCCTCTCGGATCCCCATATTTCATAAGTAATGAAATTATATGGATATTGTTTGCATCGTGCATCCCTCGTTTCTTAACTTGGACCACAATTAATCCTCATGTTTCGACTAATCAGACCAAACCATATGAACTACAATACATTTTATTCTAACACACCCCTTTGGGTCGGAATTTTCCAGTTGGGACCCTAACAAGTATTTTGAGGTTTCCCATAACAAATCAAAATGTGGACTACAGTCTATTCGAAAGTTAAAAATTAAAAATAAAATTAAAAAAATTAAAAATTAAAATTAAAAACAAATTCGACAAGTTTTAACTCTGAAATTTCCTACTGAAGGCTGCTGGAGGAGCGGAATTTCCTACTATTAGTATGGTTGTTTACCAAATGGGAGGGGGTAGGGGGTACAAACGCCATATCGCCACATCCATGTTTGCATGTATACATATACGATCTCGATTGTAGGTGTGTGTAAAACGGCGTTAGCGAAGTAGTGTGGTCGTTGAAGCAGTGAACCTATAGCAAATTGATAATAAGCTATTTTAGGGTATTTCTTTCTGGCTGAATCTGGGGAACAACATATCCAAAATCCTCTGAAATCCGCTTTGTGGAACATTTTCTAGAGATCATTGAAAAAAATGTCCAATTTATGGCTTTTTTGTAACATGTTCCATTTCTGATGGAATAGACACTTCCATGGCATTTAAATTTAAGTTATAAATATGGCAGAAACATGTAACAAAAACAGATTATTATAGTTGTCATGACTGACATGTCATTCCGTGTACCATTAGATTGTCACAATCCAAAGAGTCGGACATAAGGGAGACCGGAAGTGGTACATTTTGGCCAATTTTCGCCAAATTTCACCGAATCGTTTTCATTTATAAGAAAAATAATGTGTTAAATGGTCATTTATGCCAACACATACTATGTTAAATAAATATATGATAATTATGAGTCATGTCACGAGGATTTGGCCCTTCGTGTCCCTAAAATTCGAAAAAGATGTAATCAATTTCGAAGACAAATTATTATTTTAATGCCCAGAATATCCGGCATTGAACAGAGCAGTGTAGTGAATACTAATTAGATGTCAGAAATGAACCACTTGTGCCCATTTTAGCAGAAATGATGGTTTCTTGCACTTTCGAAAATGTGGACACATAATGGTGACGAAAGCTGCCGAAAGTAGTAGAAAGTAATTGAGAAATTGTTGCTAAAGTTCACCAAATAGTTTTCATTGGGACGCCATTTATTGGGATAAATAGCTAGTTGCACCACCATAAATGATGTCCAGTCATAATTCGATAACTGTGAACTATATACGGTTCAGATGATTTGTCCATTCGTTGTCCCAAACTGGCGGCGAAAATGGCGGTCGAAAGTAACAAAAATAAGTAGTATAATTAATTTCTAACTAAATCTTCTCATATCGAATATAATGTACAGCCAATAGTCACGTATACCATCGACTGAGTGTCCAAAGGAACCACACTAGTATTCAAATACATCCAATGAGTGTCCCAAATCAATGAACGGCTGTCCCAATGCAATTATTTGGGTTCTAGTCCCTTCCGGTACCTCAAACATTGGAGTTTACAGAACACGGTAAGAAATTTCACAAAAAATTGTGATTCTAGTAATATTTTAAACAAGAAATGAGCAGATCTGTGCAATGCAAGTGAAGCATATCATTACCTATACATATTCCAACTCATTGGAACCAAAATTGTTACTTTGACTCAAAATGTTTGCCAAAATATGGAAAATGGTAGATATTGCCCCAGCGTGTCCTGCCTTCGCTTACAACTTGTGGTTGGTGTATAAAATTGGCTATTGTGCCTTCTATTCGTTGAACACTAACATGATTGATGCACCCTGGTTAATTGTTACTATTGTCACCACTGACATTACAAGAAACGTTGGATTTATCTCTCACAAACTTGACATAACTATCGGAAAAAATCACTTTTCATGTTTTGGACCATTTTGTTCACGTGAAATGTAACTATCTTTGGTATAAAAGGTGTTTATTGTTTGGACTATCTTAAATGTGTTACACTACGGTAGTTATGGAACAAATTACTCAAGATTGCTTCCACATTGGCAACCAAATTTAGTAAAAAGTTGATTCTTTACGTATATCGCGAACATAATTATCTACGTTTTTCGAAAAAGTAGCAAATAATGACTCAATTGGTTATTGTGCATGTTAGTTAATCAACTGACAACTATATGTTTCGATTGTTGTCATGACGCCATTGTCCGAAATCCATTAATATGCACTAAAAGTGAAACGCTATGCAATCAAGCATCAACAATTCATAGGAATGTCTAGATGTGTTCCAGATATTTTATGATGTGCACACGTTGATGCACAATGTAGATGACCGGTGATGGAAATTGCTACAAGCATTTGTGTTCAGGATTTTGCCATTTGAACGTTCAATATTGTGTCACAAATCATTGCAAACAAGTATATGAATTCAAGTATCTAATATTCCCTTCAATTTATCAAGTAGTTTGTGCGCCTAAGCTGACAGAACGTACCCAAAACATCGCTAACATTGGAGTATATGGGTCCGGCGAGAAGGGTCAATGCGACCTTAAATGACTAAAATATAAAAATTAGTCGCACCGATTCTGATAGACGGGTACTATATGAATTCACATCTGCAATATTCCCATCAATTTGTAAAGCAGTTTGTGCGCCTGAGCAGTCGCAGAACTTTAGGTCGGAGATCGTCTGAGTTGATAGACATGCAAATAATTCACTGATTGGCTTGATGCACTGAGGCATTGATAGTCACATTAATGTTTGAGACAGTTGCTCGCTCTTTTTTCATACACACGATGATCCAGGCTTTAGTTAGATCAGGACAAGTTTATTTATTTAAGTTTAACATTTTTCGAAGCTTCTTTCCGAAAGGTGTCGGGAAGGAAATTTATCACCCCACCGTCCCATATGGCAACATGTCATAGCTTAATATCATCTCCACTGAGGCTCATATGAGGTCCTTAACCGTTAAAGAAGGTCTATCTCTTCCTGTAAGAAGTTTTATATTTATTCCTTGGTGTAAAGTAATATACATGTGAATCGAAGACCCCTGCCATTAAACGCTTCTATCGATTAATATGGATTATACATGTATTTCGAATAATTTATTGCATAACATGTGCGATCGTTTATCAAATGACCAGTAGTGGTTACTTTTAACAAATACCATCAATTATATTGTGTACGTTTGTCATAACTAAACGTTAAATAGACTCAGTATCGCTATGGAATAAAACAATACAAAAACTAAAACTGGGACAATTGACGTTTGAAACGTAGCAATGGAAGAACTCTAATATTCTGATATCGCCTGAACGGTGTATATATGTCCACCTTGATCATCGAATTAGATAAGAAAATATTCGAAATAAAAAATATGAAGTACTGACCGTGCATCTATACCCTGACAATGATTGAAAACTCTCCTTTTATAAACCCCAACCTTAATGCGTAACAATCACGAACCGTGGTGTCACTAATTTGCAGTATTATTGATTTTAATTTGCAATTAAAATGCGTTGAGCATAAATGGTGTTATGACTGAGATAAAACCATTCTACGTATATGTAAGGTTCCTATTGGTCCATTTAAAAAAAATAAACAAGCTTCATTCCGCTCTCCGTCAAAGGAGTCCCACAATTTAACCAGCAAAATAACGGGACATTAACAGCCCCACCAGTAGTGGGTTTACCGTTCCAAAACTTAATTTGAAGTTTAAAAAATAGGGGGGTAGCCAAACAATCCTAGTTCATAATGAATTTAAGTATAAAAATATAAATAATAAATGTTTGATTCAACGTGGTCATGGGATTTTAACCGCGATAAAAATCCAGCAAACTCATTCAGGGTTCTTGCAATTTGTTGAATGTTTCTCGCAGTCAAAATCCCATGACCACATTTAATCCGCCGCGTATTTGTTGTACATGAACACATTGGTAGTCCATCATTGTCATCAACTTATGGTACATAATTCTGATATCGCCATTGGCATTTCAATTATAAACACCAATGTTCTAATCCAATTAGCATCACTAAATTGTACGTTTGTCAGGGTATAGATGCACGGTCAGTACTTCATATTTTTTATTTCGAATATTTTCTTATCTAATTCGATGATCAAGGTGGACATATATACATATATACACCGTTCAGGCGATATTTTGATCACCTCGTTCAATTTTGCTGAAGAATTAAAATTTCACAAACTTTCACTAATTTTATACAGAAAATGGAACTTTTATTCAAAATAACATAAAAAAAATACCAATATTGGTATTTAAAATCAGAATGATCCTTTATTCCGAAAGTAGATGTAGTCTAGAACATTCTAGGGAATGGTATAAAGTTCAATACTATTGTTGTAGTAGATTGTCGGTTTGTATCGATAAACTCTTCATGAAATTTCAAGGAATATACACACATTTATTCTGAAATATTAGAGTCGTTTCCATGACAACCAAATCAACGCCCAACCATATAAGCCATCCAATCGGGTAGGCCACATCAAGATATTCAAAATGACATATCACAGTCCATTTGATAGTGTGTTGTTCTCAACCAGCACTGCGATTCCAAAAATCACAATTTTCTCACTAAAAAACCCAAAAATTACCCAAAAACGGCGTTCCAACCACCATACGGACTCATATCTCCAATAGGAACGTTCAGCTGAGTTCACATATCGTCCTTATACCATTAAACCAGAATTGACTTAAAATGAAAATGAATGTTGAAAAATGCAGCCTTCCATTATTCGATCGATGGCATTTATTGACAATACCGTCGATATGTGACAATACTTTTGGGGGCCCGTTTCCATGACAACCGCACCACTTTCAGATCCGATAGTAGGTCATATCAATTAGCCTACAACCTCACCTTTCCAAAGAAACCAAATTTGTCCTTAAGTACGGTGGGTATATTAAATCGATTTTTTGGGGTCTCTGCCGCTCACCTATATATAGTGCATATAAGACGTAATGCCATTGTACACTAAACGTAAATAACGTACCCGAAAGTCTGTCCGTGTGTTTTGCGAAACCTACTTATTTGTTTTGCAGCAATATATAGAGACCTTTCGCAAAATCACTATTACGATTACGGATAGGATGTATTAATATTGTCCTGTAAGGTGGACACCATCACAAATTACATACGATGGTTTATTGGTGAGACAGCATATGCCCCACTATATTCAGTTACACATATATTTGTTGGAAAAATTAATGTGTGTCTTCTGCAGATCCCATGTTCTTATCCGTGCGTTCTATACACCACACAGATAATGTTAGAGCGTCCCCAAGCAGGACCGCGGTGGCACATCCTTGACACATCTGCACATGGGTAGTTCTATGGTAAAGGGTCCAAATATGTCCCGTATGTAAAAATTGAAATTTTTGCCGTATAATGACAGGATATTGTTTATATGTGACCCGCCATATCAAATCCAGTCGGAAGTCGGGATTTTTTTTACCCTGTGCCAATGCATTCTCTTATATATAAGAGAATGCATTGGCCTAACAATTTTTTACAATTTTAATAATTTTATCTTGTATTCTTTAACAATTTTATAATTTCACCCATACAGAGCCCCAGACAAACATGAGCAGACGACACTCTTCTATAATATGCTTCTATATACATTGTATGTGTGGGGCTCCCTGCAGGGTAATGGATGTTTTTTATTTTATGTCCTAAAAATTGTAAGAAACATTTATTTAAAACAAATGATAAAAAATTGTTAGGCCAATGCATTCTCTTATATATGCGAGGCGACCTATGGTCGACTCGCATATATAAGAGAATGCATTGGCACAGGGTAAACAAATCCCGACTTCCGACTGGATTTGATATGGCGGGTCACATATCCGTAATCGTAATCGTGATTTTGCGAAAGTTCTCTATTGACGACTATTCGAGTCCGTTTATGAGAAAAATAGTGCCATTCAAATTTCTGGTCACTCGCAGTAAGGTGATACGGTTCTGTTTTCTGTGATTATTTTGTACTTAATTATTAGCGCGCGCCGCGTGTATACTGTTCTGCAAATTCTTGATAGCTGTGGTCCGATGGGCATTTTATTTATAGATAATTGTTTTTTTCCGGTTTAAAAGTCGAACTGCGCGACCAGGAGGCCGTGTCCGGTAAAAGGTGTAGTTGGGAATTTCAATTTCGTTTATTGTCCTTCACATTATTATGTCAATAATGTTGATTTTTGGTTTGTGACAAGCTATGTCAATTACCAATAAAAGAAATTTAAAAGATAATTAGTAAGTCTTATATTTCAACTTTTATAGATATGTTTCGTTCTGCAGCCCACTGATGGTTGTGGTCGGAGATGGCCGAGTCGGCCGCCGGTTCGTTAATTAGGTGCTGGTTGTTATTGTTATTTTAACGGAATTCTGAGTTGGTCATTCGCGAAACCAATATATTTTATATTCTATAATTACAAGCATGGGTATACAATATATGACCTTGAGCGCGTTACCATTTCTGACTATGGTTTTCTTGTATTCTTATCAGGTCATAGTGAACTGTTGGCTAGACGATTGCAATCAAAGCTCACGTGCCAATGCTTGCCTTCTCTATATAAACCGTAACAAAAGTTAAAATCAAATTGAAAGAAAGCCACATAGAGAATTATAAAACTGATATTATCAACGATGACAATGTTCGGACGCGAATAAGTTAAGGACGTACAGTGTAGTCAAACAACATTTTATCACATAATTTGGCCATAAAAGCAGTTTCATAATTATCGGTAATAGACACGTTTAATATCAGCGCGTGCGATGACGTCACGGCGTTCTTCAAATAACTTGCGATCGCTGTAGTTTATGATTGTTGTTTTCGATGAAAATTGCGCGTTGCTTCGGGTTTATTTGATCATGTGATAAAATGTATCTCACACTCGTCCTATTTTATACGTAATTTATCAACCTCGTCCTCTAAATTCTATTTGAGCCTCGGTAAACCTCGGCTCAAATCGAATTTAGTGAACTCGGTTGATAAATTCCGTATAAAATAGAAACTCATGTGAGATCCTCTATATACACAAGAATCTTATCTTAATATTGTCCAGAATATCGACACAAAAATTCTGTTTTGTAAACTAAGAATTAGTAATCATAACTTGAAAATTGAAAAGGGTCGCCATAAACAGCCAAAAGTGTCACTTGATGAAATAATTTGTAGGAAATGTAACATGGAGGTTGAGAATGAAGAACACTTCCTTATGCTTGCAACACATATGATAAGATGCGTAAACACTTCTTTTGTGAGATAGGGATGATGAGTGATACATTTATTGGATTGAATGATGGCCAAAAATTCTCCGGAAATTTTTCAAAGAAAGGTCAGATTCTGCTGATATAATAATGAAATAGTTACTACAGTATATGTATTATGTTGAATCATTGTTGAAATTGTATTATATATATTTGTTATTTTGACATCGGTCTCTTGTGGACGTTTTATGTCATTAAACTATCTATGCAATGTATCGATATCTATATACACCGGAATCATTTCTCGACTAGCCTTAAAGGCACGGGCGGCGTTCGTTGCAGAAATATTCATATTTGTTCAAATCGCCATCAACAGAAGGAATATTAAAACATATATAGTTTTGCTCATATGCCAAACATAATCAGCGCGTAAAATAGTATATTGTCGTGAAGACGTACGATGGTGTACGTACACAAGAACCTGCTCGTGTTACAGAAGTTTTGCTGTTTACATAACACAGCGCACATTCTATTGGTTAATCACACACAAATGATATAAACGCTCTTTATTATTCCATATCAGGAACAAAGTATCAAATAACGCTCTTTATGTTTACCATATCCGGATCTAAACAAAAGCCAGGTTCTGTAACCTTTTTTGCTTTTGTTTACATAACAAAGGAAAAACATTTGACAATAACATACTGTTTATGCCATATTTCTGATTGGTATAAGAACAAGGTATGTCTATATTTTACTATTCTTTCTGTTTATGGCGGTTTTTGACGGAGCTGAATATTTTAACAGCATACCCACCGCCAACGCCGCCCGTATCTTTAACTGCATGACTCTGTAAAAGCTCAGATAGAAACGCTGCGCGGGGCTTAAATGTACTCAATCCGATTCGATGGTACCCATACCATCAGATTCCAATAAAAAAAATTCATCAACGGCCACGTTAGTTATCAGAATCGATTAATTACCAGAAAATAATGCTAACCGCTGTCAACTATAGTATAACATTGCCCAAAACGTGTTGCATATCAACATTTTGTTCAACGTAATTTGGTATTGAGAGTATGTCGGTCGGCTTTTTCGGCAAACTTCGACTTTTTGCCAAGACGCCAAAAAGTACCAGTGGTGAAAAATAATAGATTTCTCAAATCGATATCTAATAACTCTGAGCTTTGATGGGTGGGTTTCTAAACTCGAATCAAATATTGTTTTACCCCGAAGCCAAAGATATAGTAATTTAGGGTCGTTTAATCGTATTAAGCATCTTTAACAAACGACACTCGGTGAAATTCCCGTGTATAAAAATAGATTAAATTTCCAGGAATGAAAACACGAAATATGGCTTCGTTCATGGCTTTTCCAATTTGACAATAAAGAACAGCTTCTGTCCCTGATGTATGTCACGCAGGCGGTAAATTACTTTATTGAAGTCCAACGAAGAATTATTTGGAGACGAGAGTGTTAATGGAAAATATTAATCGACGGGGGTTAAATCTATGGGGGGGGGGGGGGTATCTGGATGATTGGCGATAGTAGTTCACGCATGATAAGCGTTGATTGATATTGACTCGATTCAGAACGAGTTTCTCGATTGTTATAAAGTGTGCTTGAACGCAAACAAGATTTTAGCGCTCATTCTTCGATCAGCTTCTGATGTGCACGGTTGGCCGACCCTCCACCCAAATCTCGTTAAAACATAATATTCCTTCCCGTTCTGTGTGACACCTGACACCTGGATTTATTCATTACGAACAACAGTTCAGTTTTAAATGCTGAAGTTTCTGATCTGTAAAGCAGCTGTCGATCATTGAATTGTCATGGCGAGATTACAAATTAAATAGTACCGATCGAGTGAACTGGAATGTGCAGTTCATATGTGGGCTAACTTAAGCCCCCCTCCCCCGCGCACACTTGAGCAATCGAGCTCAGCACTATTGCTCGCGAGTCCGATTGCTCAAGTCTGCGGCTGATTTTCTGAACAAGCAATTGGTTTAAAGGTACTCAATCCGAAATAACGCTCGCAAATTACTATTTCTTTGGCTTCGGGGTAAAAAATATTTGATTCGAGTCCAGGAACCACCCATCAAGGCTCATAGTGATCAGATATCGATGTTTGAAATTCATTATTTTAATTTTTCCGTGGCCCAGTAAACAGTCGACGAGAGGAATTTCTCTGATCAAATTGCGGATTAAGATGGATAACTCTAAAATCAAGTGTTTTTTTTGTGTCATATATATTTGACAAACCGGTAAAACTTTGTTGACCAAAATGTTGATAAATATCATGTTTTGGGCAATTTTATACTATAGTTGACTGTGGTTAATATTATGTTTGGGCAATTAATAGTTTCTGATAACTGAAGCGGCATTTACAAAAATGTTGCTGTTGTTGGAATCTGATGATATGATGACCATCGAATCGGATTGAGTAACTTTAATATGTGCGTATTTTAACATTGCTCACACGACATATAATACACAAATCCATGTATTGACAACCGTTCTTCACAGATATCGGTGCATGACGAGGACACTTTTGTCACATTGGAAGTGTGGCCCGTTTTAAACATCAGCGAAAGGGTGTGTATAATTCAGAAACGCTGATTCTCATTGCCTATATGGCGACGTTATGGACAAGTTGGGGTTTTGTAATACTAATTTATTAGATTGCCATGACATTTTAGTATTTGGGGATGACATGTGCATGGTAACTATACCTGCACATAATCACATTTCATATACCATTTGCTTAATTCTGGTGTGCTTCGTATTCTTTAATACAACCAAATGGTGAATTGGTCTGCACTCCAACACATATTTGGTTATATATTTCGAATAGCCGACAACGTCATTGCACATACATTAAGCCAGAACACTTTACAATACCTGTTGGTTAATTAATGCGAAATAATGAATCGTTGTAACAATCGGACAGTTATCATAATATTTTACTTGTGACATATCCAGATGATAATGAGACAGTTTTATACGGTCAGATATGATACAACAGAATATACACGAACTTATGTATATACCGAGTAGCCAATACAACACCGTATATATTTCCGTTCCGAAATTATGATACCAAACTTAGCGGCTAAGTGGCGGCAAGGTTGGGGAATTGGACGGGATATACTGACTTCCATTCATTCAATTTTAAAATATAATATATATTAAAATGGACTACCTGTACAGCGCATCCGCACACAATCCCGTCCAAATACAGATACGATAGGCGAGAATCGCATGCGTTTTGATATGTCGATGCCGTCTGGAGAGTTTGGCGGGACCAGCATCCCGTCTCGATTTGCTCAGTCTACCCTTGATGCTATAAAGTGGTAGCCGCGGGCGCTTATATATAGAGTTGTTTTTATGAGCCATCAGGCCCCCGCGGCAGCGGTCGCTGGCGCGACCTGACTGCCTCGATATCAATTTGAAAAAGGGGTGACGTTGCTTAGTTTGAATTTTGTGTTTCCCAACAGGTTAGACAGTGAAGTCCGCCTCCCTAAAAGTGATTTTTCCTATAGTGTTTTTGAAACGTGTCTCTTTGTGGTGTCATTCTTTTGGTATGATTTTTTACTAAATAACGGGTATATTAGAGTTACATTTCTTTGAATTTTACAATCGAAACATAGTATAAGATATTCGCATGCGATGCTGAGTCACGCGGGACACGGCAAACTAAATCGCGCGCAAATTGGCTTGCGATTTTTCAGCATCCCACCCCATTTGGCATGCGATAGCGTTTGTACTAGGTGACCTGTACCGGTACGTGAATGGATATGAAATAGTTTCAATAAATTGACAATTGAAAGTCCGCGCATAAGAAGCATGTGTTCGGCGAAAACGCGGGCCAAGCGGAAAAGTGTGAACAAATTAAACAACTGAAACCACAGTATCGTAATTTTTTTCAAAAATCAAAGTCTTGAAATTTTGATTGAAAAAACATTCTTGTTTTAAAAAAGTGAAAACTACCATAATAAACCGACACAATTTGGGTCGTTTTTGGAATGTTTCTAGGGGGTATTTGACGCGGGTCACCCACCCATGCCGTAAAATTGGCCGAAATCCTTATACCGTTCTAGAAAATGGTCCATACATCATTTCAGCCCCCTCAGGGTGGTACAAATTGGCCGAAATCCACGTTCGTTCTCGAAAATGGTGGCATTATGGTGCATACGCCATTTTAAGCTGCTCGGTGTGGTATCCCCGCGGGCGATGGGACGGGGTAGGGGTGTTTCTATGGATTATTTTGAGCGGCCAACCGACACATGCCGTCAAATTGACCGAAACTTTTTTAAAACAAATTTTCTACCCAAATGTTTTTCGGCCCAAAATGTTCCGCCCACCTGGCCACTTACTTGTCTGGTCATACTTTTTCTACCAAAAGTGCAAATCAGAACGATTGCACACGACAATAATGTATATGTTACCATGTCAACATCCAGACCGTGAGTGTTGAAACACAAAAATTAATCACTCTGAAATGTCATAGGGTGGATGTGGGCTCTTTAGCAAGAACGTTTCATGGCGTCACAGGCTGAATTAACCATTTCATGGCTGGTGCGACATTAAAAATCCTATGGCAGTGGTCTCTCTTATATATATATATATCCGAATCTCGCATATTTAAGAGAATACACTGGCTTACAATGTAAATCTTGTTAGTCCAGTGTATTCTCTTTTATATGCGAGGCTCACTTGTGAGACTCGCCTATATAAGAGAATGTATTGGCACATAGTTTTTCGCAAAATTTCAGTAGGGTTCAGTCATGGGCACTTTATTAATTCCAAACCCCCCCCCCGTGGACGAGATGGGGCGACTTCCCTTTGCCACGACCCTGTACGTTAAGCAACAAGTAGTGACGAGTGTTTGGCGAAATCCTGTGCCAATGTGGGAGACACGCATATAAAAGAGAATTCATTGGCCTGACAATATTTACCTTGAACTTGTAAGCCAGAACATTCTCTGATATATACGATTTCCCTGTCGGAGACTTGCATATATAAGAGAATGTACTGCATGGGACGGGACCTTTAATGCTGCATCAGCGGTGCTCCCGTCATCGAAGGGCTAATCGTTGCAAACATGTTATTTTATACACGAGGATCTAAATCAAGTCAAATAAATTTGGAAAAAAAATAAATACCCTGAATACATCTTTAATTGTTCCGCATGCATAACTACTTATTACGCGCGCGCCGCGTGTATACTGTCCTAGATATTCTAGATAGCTGTGTGCGCTGACATTAACATGGGTGTTTTATTTATAGAATGGGAAATTTTGGGATGATTAAAAGTCGAACTGCGAGTCGGAGGCCGAGTCCGGTAAAAGGTGTAGTTGGGAATTTCAATTTCGTTTATTGTCGTTAATTAACGTTATGTCAACAATGTTGATTTTTGGTTTATGATAAGTTATGTCAATTAAAAATAAAAGAAATTAAAAATATAATTTGCAAGTTATATTTCAACTTTTATAGATATTTTTCGTTCTGCAGCCCACTGATGGTTGTGGTCGGAGACGGCCGCCGGTTCGTTAATTAGGTGGTGCTTGTTATTGTTATTTTAACGGAATTCTGAGTTGGTCATTAGCGAAACCAATATGTTTTATATTCTATAATTACCATCAATGGGTATATAATATATGATCTTGAGCGCGTTACCATTTCAGACTATGGTTTTCTTGTGTTTTATGCCGGGCGGTATAAATATGTTTTATCACCACCAAATCTCAAACGTAGGCACATGCAGTTTCCTTTGAATCATTGGGCACCATGCATTGCATTAACTTGATAAATACCATACAATTATATAATGCAAAACGCAATTCACAGGTTTGCAAATGACGATGGGGCATATTTTCGTGACAATTATAACATAGCAACGATAATTTAAAAATAAACTACGGTTAATGAGAAACGTGTCTCTAACAAATGCAGCTAGATAAATATCATATAATTGAGAACTCAGGCGGATCAGCTGAGCAAATATGAACAATATGTATCGTGCAAGAACAGGGATAGTGTTTTTTGGGAATTGGAGCCCCCCCCCCCCCCCGGGAGGGGTCACACTTTTAAATAGTTGGAAATTTACATGATTGTAATTTGTAATGCCTGACACATGCAGCATCAGTTGAAATGGAATTTTCGAGAAAAATAATATAAGATAAAAACGTTGGGAGAGTTTTATTTTTGCAACCAATATTTGATGTTATATTTTTTTTAGACCAAATGTTCGGAATATTTTTTGGACCAAAACGACCATCAGCTGTAACATATCCAACATTAAGGGGGTGTTGAATATTACCTTAGAGGGTGTTCTGTTACAAATTTCCAACAGTTAGAAAGTTCGCATCACCAGTTGTAAAATTCCAATCAAAGGGTGCAAATTGGGTCTCTAACACTTGGCATTTCGTCCTGGTTTAATGGGGGTTCAGTTGGAAATTGCAAGGTGTCCCCGACCCCCACTATAGCCATGTCGTTGGACTCATTTGATGTTGCACCAGAACTTATCACAATGTATAGGTCGACCCATATGTTACGAAGATATTATATATAGTGAGGTGTAACCTGGGGATAAATTGGGTACAAAAGCGAATTAGGGCCACCTGAAACACCACCGCATCCCAAATATACAAATACACAACTCGTTATAATGACTTGCATGTCGTTATAACGACTTCCAAAAACTCGTTATAACGCCTTGTCGGATGTCTTTATAACAACTTGAAGAAAAATTTACAAGTTGTAATAACGACTTGTAGAAATAAAAACAAGTCATTATAAAACGGCTTGCATGTCGTCATAACGATTTGTAAGTCGTTATATAACGACCTGGGAGTCGTTATAACGAGTTGTTGAAGTTTCAAGTTACGAGTTGTGTATTTGTATATTTGGGGGTGTTTCGGATGGCCCTAATTCGCTTTCGTAAAATTAGTGTTCAGACGATTGTCATGCGTTGAATCCGTTATGCATTCGCGCGTTGGATTTGTGATATTGGCAGCAGTACTTAGACGTTTAAACTGCTGTGATACGTCCGTCACGTTGTATCCGTTGAAAAACCAAACGGGCAGCTTCTATTTTCAACGCAACGCGAGTCCCAACGCATACGTTATATATATAATACGACACCGCCCCGGAAACGCGTGCCTCATCGTCGTGTCGTTTTCAATCGATCAGAGATGGCACCACGAGTAGTCTGAGAAGCCAAGGAAGTTTGACTTGTATATACATGTGTGAGAATAAAGATATAGTTGTTGGGATTTGAATGTTTGGCATTAAATAGAATTTGCAATGGGCCAAAGCACACCCGATACGCATAGCATATCAATATATACATAAGGTATTTGTGGTTCAAATACGCCACATATATATAGGGTATTTGAGTGGATCAGACTGATGTCATGCTCAATACGCTACGTAAATATACTTATTGAGCGTCCTATACATTCTAAACCGGGCGGTCCGGACCGCCATCTTGGATCGTATGATCGTCGCTTCACAAGTTTGACGGCTTCTAATGTCGTTAAATTGCAAAGTTTCACTATCGTTTTGGTCTAGTTTTGAAAATATGAATAATATTTATTTATATTAAATCCCAATTCGCAGTTATCTCAGTTTCCCCCTAACTATCAACAGAGAATGTGTGATAAGACTGACATACGCAGTTATATATACTTATTTCAGCTTCCAGTGTGATACAGCCTATTACATATTCAGTGGCGTATATACCTGTGAGAGGGCAACGTACTGGTCAATATATATGGATTTTTTTAAAGTTCAACTTGACTTGTCAAGTTTGAGATATTGCCATGGGTTCATATCCGTCGTCTGTGTGTTCGTCAACAATTTCCATTGCATATATATGGACTACAGGTCTCACCTTTGGTCGGATCATTATAAAATTTGTCATGGTTGTTGACATTGACACGTAGATGAGAAATGAGTCATTTTGGGGTAAATCGAAAAAAAAAACATGGCCAACAGCCGTCATCCTGGATTTCACAATTCAATCCAATGGCACAGGCTACAGCCAGGTCGTATATACCATTTGTCTGATGATAATGAAATTTGTCGTGGATGTTGACATTGCCATGAAGATGAGAACGAGTCATTTTGGCGTCAATCGGCAAAAGAGCATGACCGCCGTCGGCCATCTCGGTTTTCAGTATTAAACAATGTAAATACATAAGCACGGGCTACATGCCGTACCATTGGGTTGATGATTATGAAATTTGTCACAGCTGTTGACATTGCCATGTAGTTGGGAACGAGTCATGTTGGGGTCATTCAACAAAAAAAGATGGCGGCCAGCGGCCATCTTGGTTTTCAAAATTCAATCCATTAGCACAGACTACAGGCCTGAGTGTTCATCTGATCATGAAAGTTGTCGTGGATGTTAATATTGACATGTAGATGGGAACGAGTAATTTTGGGGTCATTCGACCATAAAACATTGCCGCTGGTGGATTTTGCTCTTTGTGTGGCTAAATCCTTTGGCACAGACTACAGGTCGTAGCATTTAACCGGCTGTTACAGTATTAATTTTCCCACAAAACTTTTCACACAAAATGATATATTCAGGTTAAAAAATGCATTTTTTTTCGGGCGGAATAGAAAAAATAAAGAAAATAGCGCCGCTAGGCTTTAGGGAGTGCGCGAGAGGGGTCGTGTAGACCCTTCTCGCAGGTGGGGGTCCGGGGGGCCTCCCCCGGGAAATTTTTGGAAAATGTAGAAGCTTGAGAAGCATTCTGAGCATATTTCTGAGTAGCATTCTGCGAATGTTAATTGGACCAAAATTAAAGCAATATTAGTCCGGGAGCTGATAGGGTACCCCTGTACCCCCCGTGATTCAACTTCACCCCACTAATTTTCTTCTTTATTAGTCCCTCAATTTTAAAGTAATGTTAGTACGAAACAAAACGTGTCTGTACAATCACCAGGCAGGATGGGATGGCGTCCAATATGGACGCCGTTTTTCAGAAGGATGCAAATTATAGTGAGAAAATCTTGTAAATGTATACAAATGTATATATTTTTAGCTCAACTTTACTTTGTAATGGCTTGGTATCCGTCGTCTGTGTGTGCGTTTGTGTGAAGCGTCAACAATACAGGCTACAGGTAATACCTTTGGTCGGATCATTATGAAATTTGTCACAGCTGTTGACATTGCCATGTAGATGGGAACGAGTCATGTTGGGGTCATTCAACAAAAAAAGATGGCGGCCAGCGGCCATCTTGGTTTTCAAAATTCAATCCATTAGCACAGACTACAGGCTTGAGTGTTCATCTGATCATGAAATTTGTCGTGGATGTTAATATTGACATGTAGATGGGAACGAGTCATTTTGGAGTCATTCGACCATAATACATTGCCGCTGGTGGAATTTGCTCTTTGTGTGGCTAAATCCTTTGGCACAGACTACAGGTCGTAGCATTTAACCGGCTGTTACAGTATTAATTTTCACACAAAACTTTTCACACAAAATGATATATTCAGGTTAAAAAATGCATTTTTTTTCGGGCGGAATAGATAATGGAAAAGTAAATAGCGCCGCTAGGCTTTAGGGAGTGCGCGAGAGGGGTCGTGTAGACCCTTCTCGCAAATTATAGTGAGAAAATCTTGTCAATGTATACAAATGTATATATTTTTAGCTCAACTTTACTTTGTAATGGCTTTGTATCCGTCGTCTGTGTGTGCGTTTGTGTGAAGCGTCAACAATACAGGCTACACGTAATACCTTTGGTCGGATCATTATGAAATTTGTCACAGCTGTTGACATTGACATGTAGATGGGAACGAGTCATTTTGGGGTTATTCAGAGAAAAAAAATGGCCGCTGGCGGCCATCTTGGATTTCAATTTCAATCCATTAGCACGGGCTACATTTCGTGCTGTTCGTCAGATCATCATGAAATTTGTTGTGGATGTTAATATTGATATGTAGATGGGAACGAGTAATTTTGGGGTAGTTCGGTTAAAAAAAAACATGGCCGCCAGCAGCCATCTTGGATTTTACTCTACTAAATCCTTTCGCTTGTCATGGCTGTTGACATTGACATGTAGATGGGAGTCATTTTGGGGTCATTTGGCCAAAAAACATGCCCGTCAGTGGCCATCTTGGATTTCAAAATTCAATCCATTAGCACGGGCTACAGACCATACTGTTTGTCTGATCAACATGAAATTTGTCGTGGATGTTAATATTGAGATGTAGATGGGAACTAGTCATTTTGGGGTCATGCGGCCATAACACATTGCTGCTGGTAGCCATCTTGTATTTACTCTTTGTATGACAAAATCCTTTGGCACAGTTCACATTGACATGTAAATGGGAAATGAGTCTTTTGGGGTTATTCGGCAAAAAAAACCTGGCTGCCAGCGGCCATTTTGGATTTCAAAATTCAATCCATTATCATGGGTTACAGGCCATACTGTTTGTCTGATCATCATATTTGTAATTTATGTTAATATTGACAATTGGATTTTACTCTTTGCATCACTGAATCCTGAATGGCACAGGCTATGGGTCGTACCTTTGGTCGGATCATCATGAAATTCGTTACGGATGTTGACAATGACATGTAGATGAGAACGAATCTTTTTGGGGTAGTTCGGTCATAAAATATGGGCGCTGGCATTCATCTTGGATTTTATTCTTTGCATGACTAAATACTTTGGTACGGGCTACAGGTCGTACATTTGTTCGGATCATCATGAAATTTGTCATGGTTGTTAAAGGTACTCAATCCAATAAAACTCCTCTGAATTACTATTTCAATGGCTTCGGGGGTCCAAGATATTTGATTCGAGTCGAGGAAGCCACCCATCAAAGCTCAGATGTTTTAGATATTGATTTTAGAAATCTATTATTTTTCATTATCGGGAAAACTTTCTGGCCCAGAACTCAGTCAAAATTGCGTTATTATTACCACTTGATTCTAGAGTTATGCATCCTTGTCTGTTTGAATAGTGTTTTGGTGTACACATCTCGAGCAGATTACGAAGTTGAAGGCAATTATTAGTACTCATCTCGAGAAAATAACAAATTTCAAAAATCAATATCTAATAACTCTGAGCTTTGTTTGATGGGTTCCTCAACTCGAATCAAATATTTGTTACCCCAAAAGCCAAAGAAATAGTAATATAGGACCCTCTGATCGGATTGTTGTTGTTGGAATCTGTTGAGATGGGGACCCTCTGGTCGGATTGATTACCTTTAACATTGAAATGTAGATGGGTTAGAGTCATTTTGGGGTCATTCGGCATAAATCTTGTCTACTGGCAGCCATCTTGAATTTTACTCTTTGCATGACTAAACCCTTTGGCACACCCTACAGTCCACTTCCCTTATCCAACCATCACCAAACTTCATTTTAATCTTGATTTCGATCTACTAGATGGAAGCTATCAAATGTTTTTGAATTTCACTGGACTAGATAGCCGTCAGCAACCATCTTGGATTTTACTTTATATATATCTCTTCATGTTGATAATCTAGTATTACTTAGCCGTTTCAACTAAGGAAGAAAATTAGTGTGGTGAGGTTAAATCATTGGTGATCAGGGTTACACTATCAGCTCCCGGACTATATGCATTGTCATTTTCAACCAATGTACTGCGAATCCACCAAACACAGTATAACTGAAGTCATCTTGGAATTTTGTTTTAGCATGACTAAATCCTCAACATGGCATATAGCCATAATTTTCATGCAATTGATCTCAAGCCCCTTATGAAAATATACAATAGTATTTGCGTAATAATACTATGGTATAAAGTGGTATTACTATGGTAGATTGATTGATTTGGGTTTAACGTCATTTTAGCAACAAAGCCATATATGGTAGAACATAGAACACTACAGTTAACTATAATACAGTATGAAATACTATGCATCAATCATAGTACTCCTGGGACCTTTACTATATTATGTTGTGGTAATGCTATAGTAACCAATGATGGTATACAAGTGCACTACAATATACCTATACATGTATTATACTATAGTACGCTATGCATCAATCATAGTACTACTGTGATTTTTAGTATAGTATGTTGTGGTAATACTAGTGTCCCATGGCATAGTATACTACAGTATAACTATATACAGTATGACATAATAATAAGCAGCAAGCATAGTACTCCTGGCATTTTTACTATAGTATGGTGCGGTAATACTACAAACAAATTCATCTTTTATAATTGTAAGACTGATGTTGATCACCAAAGCAACTTTTGAAGAAATACCATTGTTAATATGATATTGAGACCATCAAAATGATGGGGGTGGTCTTCAAAATCCCAAAACATCACATAGTATTACTCTAGTAAAAATATAATATTTCAATAGTACTGATTAGTATCACTATAGTTTTACCATACTATTTCACAATATCATATTACATAACTCATGTGTTTCCCGTCTCTTTTTCGAGAAGAAAATCACGTTTCGTTAGTTAATCAGTACAAATCTATTGAGTACCTGTTGATATACTCAAATTAATAAAATGAGGCAAGAATATTGTTGTAACTAAGTCGGCTAAGTCAAGCAGTGTTTCACCCCTTAGGTAATCACATATGCCATTCATGACCTCCACTGTTTTGTCTCAAATGTTAAGGCTTCTAAAAGCTACCATCGATAAGTATCACTATAGTTTTACCATATTAATACTATAGTTTTACTATATTATTTCTGTAGTAAAACAATAAAGTAATACTGTAGTAATACTATAGAAAACAATTGTCAGAATCTTCATAAATACAATAACACAATAGTAACTGGTAATACTGTAATAGAAGTGTATTTAATATAGTAAAACTTGTACATTATTACAAGTATATTTTTAATAGAGTATTATTTGGAGTGTTTACATGGTAATACATAGTACGGGTGTACAGTTGTCCAAATTACCATGTTATATTTTAGAATGGTATTTTTACAATAGTATTTTTCTTAAGGAACTTCTTATGGAACCTCTCTCCAAGTTGAACTGCAGTTTCATTGAAACATTAATTTACTGAAGTGCAAATAATAGGGGTCATGTTGGCTGACATAAGTGCAAATATTTATGCTGAAGCGCAAATCATTTACCCATGAAGTGCAAATCATTTTTGTTGAAGCGCAAATAAATCATATTTACTCTTAAGCATAATTTATTTGGGCTGATATGCAAATCAGTATGAATATGCAGTGAATCCCAGTGATTCCACCTGAACTCAAATTGACTTTGACCAGAATAGATCACTCAAATATAGGCTTAAGACTCCACCATACCATATATGAGATGGACTCTTACTCTAATACTTTGAGTTAAGTCAGTTGGTGTTATATACTTGCGCTTCATCACAAATGATTTACAATTCAGTGTATATCATCTGAGTGTGCTGATGCACAAAGTGTTATTATTAACGATGATGATCCGATTAAACACCTCTAAATTACTATTCCTTTGGCTTCGGGGATAAAACATATCTGATTCCAGTCAAGGAACCCACTCATCAAAGCTCAGAGTGATCAGATATCGATATTTGAATTCTGTTATTTCTTGAGATACGTACATTTTTCTGCCTGGAAAGTATTTGTCAAACCGACCAAATTGTGGACGAAGATAGATAACTCTAAAATCAAGTGGCTTTGTATTGTACTATGACATAAACATTCATCATACAGATATATAGCCTAAGGGACCCCCCTGGCAGCTCAGTTAGTATAGTGCATGGCACATCAGGTCAATATAAGGCACTGGGACACTTTCACTTGTAACGTGTTTGGCTGCCCTTATTTATAATCCATATCCTTATATTCACATCTGTATATACATCACCCCCACCCATCCTGATTTTAACGAAAATCCATATATACGTACCTGATACATGTCATGGTAGTATATACTACCATATCATGATCCAATACGGGTATTAGATGTATTAGTTTTGATGGAATAATGAAGACAAACTAACAACAGTATAATAAGAAAGAGGATTTTATTACTTCATCAAAGTATTGTATTATTCAACAACAGCATTCAAGCTGAGAAAGAAGAGAGAACAATGTATACATGTAATTTGGTCATTGATCCCAGTATTTCTTAAATTGTTAAGACCTAAGTGCAGTACAATGAAATGTATTAACTTTTTCAAAACATCTTTGCATTTTGAGCCCTGGAATTATGCTTACTTCTGTTACAAATCGCTGTCAATTTCAGAGTATCAAATTATGTTCATTATTAATTATCCGATAAACTTTTATGTAAATATGGTATTTAACAAGAATGTCAAGATTTGGAACAGCAAATCATAAACTGAAAATTGATGGTTATTTTCTATACTTCAGTGAAGTGGTATATCAGAAAAAAATATTGAACATAATTTGTTTTCATATAATAAGAGTTCCCTTTGATTGACCTATTTCCATTTCATTCAACTTGAAAATAGTAACCCACATATCTGTACATCATGAGGAAGAAATACATTTTCTATGTTGAATGTGTTAATTGTATAACTTTATGATAAAGTCTTTATCCATTTTAAAAGCAATTTAGAAATGTGACATCTAATAATCAGAAAGTTCTGAGTGAAGAAATAAGGACCACAACTCTGGCAAAAAATAGCGGGTGGAACCCAAATTCAAACTTGATCTGTATTTTGGGCTAGTAAACTCACATACCTTATTTCATTCCATTCAGTTCAGATTTACCGAAGTTATCATCCAGAAATGAAAATTGAGTACAAATTCTAACAAAAAGGGCCGTAACTCTGGTGAAAATTGGTGGGCAAAACCCAAATTCAAACATGATCTGTATTTTGTGTTAGTAAACCAATATACCAAATTACATTCCATTATGCTTAGACAAATTAAAGTTATCATCTGAAACGAAAAAAAAGCGAACGGACAGACAGACAGGCGGAAGGAAGAACCAATAACATAATACGTTCTGTTTTTTTTTCAAAATGGGCATAAAAAAATGACATTGAAATTGACTCAGTATGTCAGTATGTCTCTTGAGTGTATGTTAACACATATCGGACATGCACCTGTTTACAAAATATACTGGGGGTATCCAATTTAGCATCATTCAGGTCCAGAAAACCTGAATATTTTCCACATGGTCAGGGTACTGTGGAGGATCCGCTCCTCGAAATATCATTCCGCCCGAGCAAATGCCAATTCCGTTGTGAGTTTTTCCGCTTGTCGATTGAGCATATTTCAAATATACCAGCCGAAAAACTTAAAAACACAGATATAATGTATGTTTAATAACATATTATGTTAATTGTTTACCTCTAGCTTCAACCGGGACATGTTCCCCTATAATTTTTTTTCTTAAAAAGCCAGCAAAATGCTGTAATCGGTGATTTATGTTTTCGCTCCGATTCCTGCCCTGTATGTTCAGTTGTCGCCCGAGTAAGTTCAATTGTCGCCCAAGCAATGCTCTTTAGATTTCAACTAGAAACATCCAGTTTTTCTAACGATAAATGTCTCCATATGACGGCCCTTAGCTTTTGTCTTCAAAATGATGACGAAAGTATTAAAGGGGCATGCATTCAGACTCTTTGAAATTGTGCTGAGCGATCGATATATTGATTAGGAGGGCATATAATCAACGATGATACGAGAGGATAACTATGGTTTTTGACTGAAAACGAGAAATATCATGAACGGGTACAAGCAAATACCGATTGGAAAATTGATATTTGCGTGCACAATTACCCACGAATGATATAATGTGTTCAGTCAAAAGCATGCAGTAGGTTTCCTTTTTGTTATATGCGGTTTGATGATTTCAATTTACAATTATTGCTGTCAGCCGACTGTGTTGCCGAGTTAACTGTAGACGGAATTTCACTTAAGCGCAATAAGAATATTCCTTATTGCGCTTAAACGTAATTAGAGAATCCTTATTGATCTTATGAGAGCAATAAGATCTTCTCTTATTGTGCTTAAGCTCAATTAGAATTTTCTTTATTGCGCTTAAGCACAATTAGGGACTCCTTATTGAGCTTAAGTGAAATAAGACATTGCAATTACATCTGTGGCTCCTCATACTTATTTCGCTTAAGCGCAATTAATATCCCCATCATGAGATCACCCCTCTGTGCAAATAGTAGAATCCGAATAGGCCTTTACACGTGGACAGTCACCAGGTCACAAATAAACTCCACCCATTGCACTATACATTGTATATGTACTACACCATTTGAATTAGCGTTTATGTAATGTGGCTAATTGTACTTACTAGTAAGCGTAGTAAGGAAGATTTTGATTTGACTTTAGCGCAATAATAATATTCCTTATTGCGCTTTTAAAGTGATATTGGAGATTCCTTTTTGTGCTTAAGATCAATAAGATATGCCTTATTGCTCTTAAACGCAATAAAATATTTGCTTAGGCGCAATTATACATTTCCTTATTGCATTTAAGCGCAATTAGATCTTCTCTTTTTGTGCTTAAGCGCAATTAGAGATTCACAAATTTGCCAATTAGGAAAATCAATATTTTTTAATTATATTAATTAGTTGTGTACTGAGCTTACTGCTGCGACGACTCCAATTTGACAAACATTAGTCAAACAAAGGGCTTCGTGAAGTCTAACTTGTTAGGAAACTGTTTTGATATAGGGTGTGAGATTATCATAAATATGTGGCCTTCAGAACTCAGCTTTCAGTGTCAGCAAATAGTTTTGTAAAAGAGTAACTGGAACATATTCCTTGAAGCCACAAGTTTTCAGTTGCTTTGGGTCTCCATCGATCCATGACCATTAAAATTACAAGTGAGGCCATATTCATACTGTACCAATAACTTTGTGTTTTTTTTAATAAAATCTTATTTTTTCCCTTAACATTGGTATCCTTAGGAACAACCATATGCATGCATGCATCATTGCAAAATTTACTCAAAACACTCTGCTGGGCATTTTGTTTGAGTCACTGGTGTAAACATATCATTTGCATTATAGAAGCATCAACATCAGATATAAAACATGATTCATAATTAAAACATTTCAATTCAAATTGATCATACTGCATTAGAATGGAGAATATCAGCTGAGCCTTACTCTTGTTGAAGAGGACCATGATTCAAAACGTTAAAAGTCTTTGAAGGGCTCACCTTCCATCATTTCTCAGCTCCTGAAAAATATAGAATTGATAAATGTTCTGTTTCAAAACCAATTAATACTCGAAAGTATGGAATTTATTTATTTGGGGAAAATATCTCATTTGAGAAATTAGATAGTGACTGATCGACTTGGTGAAATCTAAAATATCAAACACTTCTGCTCAAA
This sequence comes from Siphonodentalium dalli, assembly GCA_032622095.1. NCBI lineage: Eukaryota > Metazoa > Mollusca > Scaphopoda > Gadilida > Siphonodentaliidae > Siphonodentalium > Siphonodentalium dalli. The sequence continues at coordinate 135,347,447 of CP136067.1, read as the reverse complement.
TATATTTCATGAAGGAGGATGCAATCCGAAAAATGCAATGCAGGGACATCAGGATTAATCATGCTGATAAGATCCATCGACATATGAGTGGTCCAAAGCCGTCTCAATACAAGCAATCTTGCGAGTGTCAGAATTTGGCGCAAGATATGACAACTGCGTACGATACGGCAATCACACATTGTTCAATCTGACCAAGCCACTGTTGTGTGGAACTCACAATTGACCACCGACTGGGTGCAAATACCGTACATCTCTATGTGCTGACAGCGAAACACAGAGTTCCACAAAAATGAGCCATTGACCAACCGATATGAATGGCATTGATAGCACCGATTCACATTATATGTTTATATATATGGTCTAGCTACCTTGAAAATGACATATCATACCATTGTTGTCACATCGTCGCATCGGCGCTATACTGTTCTATATCCATTATTGTTTTGTTTTTGTTTACCACCTGGTTTCCGTATATGTCTGCTTTATTTTCACCATATGTTGTTTTCATTTTGTCCCAGAAAATGAAAAACTAATCTGTTTAAATTGTCTTGCTTTAAATGCCAGTATTATTCTTGTAATTAATTGACATGTGTTTGGAGAAAGAATTACACTTTGCTGAACAATTTAGCTTTTTTTTCAAGTGCTAAAGCGTGGTTCTTAGGTTTTTAAATCATTAGAAAGTACAAAACTTGCACATTATGTCATTTTCTGTATTATTTTAACCAAAGAGTTCTGCTATAATTAAGATTATCTCATATAAGAGAAAAAACACTCTTTCCACCCAAACATGTTGACAGCCATTATTTCCCATTGTCAGTTTGAGATAGAACATTATAATCCTCAAATTTATGCGACCATGTGGTACAAAATAAACTAGAGATGGGCTTGTCCCAGATGGGACTAAGTAATACCCCCCGTATTCATGTTGTTTGAATGAAGTAGCCATTACCATATATTTGGCACTGAAATTATCTCAACAGGTAACCCTAAGCCTAAACCTAACCCTAACCATAACCCCTAACTCTAATCCTAAATTTATTGATCGAATAAAAGCTCGGACAAAATTATGCATGTTGCGAAAACATTTCTAAGTCGAAAAAGGGGGATAACTCCATCAAAATATGTCAGACAGACGTCATAAACGCAGGTGCACAGGTTCCCATGGTACTAAATAACTGTGCCAAAAATGTAGGAATAAAAGCTCGGACAAAATTATACATGTTGCGAAAAATTTCTAAGTCGAAAATGGGGGGATAACTCCATCAAAAAATGTCAGACAGACGTCATAAACGCAGGTGCACAGGTTCCCATGGTACTAAATAACTGTGCCAAAAATGTAGGAATAAAAGCTCGGACAAAATTATACATGTTGCGAAAAATTTCTAAGTCGAAAAAGGGGGGATAACTCCACCAAAAAAAGTCTGACAGACGTCATAATCGCAGGTGCACATGTTCCCATGGTGGTTGATGTCTGTGCCAAGTTTCACTGAAAATGATCATAAAACGACTGAGAAAAACTCCGGACAAAATTGTGTCCACGGACGGACAGACGGCTCGACGGGCGGACGGACGGACAGACAAGCTGATACCAGTATACCCACCCACAATTCGTTGCGGGGGGGTATAATAAATCAATTCATTGGTTCACAGTAGAGATAGAACAATACAGCACTGGCAGAAAAACTAATTTGGGAGATGGAAAATATTTGCACAGCCTCTTATTCGTATCTGGTACATGATATACTCAATATCGTTTGTTTTTCAGACAGAAAATACCATGCCGAATCGAACAATACCGTCATCTCATTTTCTCACCAAAATGGATATAGAACATTTAGCACCGAGGCGACAACATTGCAACATAATTATGCTATTTGACATGTCTACAAAAGTCAACTTAGGTCAATTTCAAGTAGATATGTTAGAGAGCATTATATATCAGTGGTGCAAAACAAAACTAATATATAGTGCTTACCAGTATTTAAACATAAAATGTGAATGTTTTTATGCATTATGGCCGTGTCAGTATATGGTACGGAGAATGAAGACGTTATAATGTGAAGGGCTGAGTATAAATTTCACTACATGGTGACATATGTGTAGCCATATGGAAATAATATCAAAGTCAACAAATGATAAAATAATTTTCAAAACAATTTACCATAAATTGAAGAGGCAAAAACTGGGACAAACTTATGTTTTTTGGAAAACATTTCTTACATTTCTGAGTCTAAAAAGGGCAATAACTCTGCTAAAAAAAATGATGGCTCCCATATGAAGTTTGGTGATGAATGGATGAGAGATACGTGACCTGTAGGGTGTGCTAACGGAAATTGTTGACGGATCTCTATGGACAATGGACACCAACCCATAGCAATAGCTCAAACTTTACTTTGTCAAGCTGAGCTAAAATTGAATAAAAAATGGCCCATACGTCTGTTGGACGAATCCATAAATCGAGCACAGATTATACCTTGAGCCCATTCAGTGACATTCCAAGTTTGTAGTAATCAATCAAGCACTAGATCTGCCGTTATCAAAATGAAAAAGTCTGTAGATCCAGTAGAAATGGGTGAACTTGGTGTATTTTGTAGTTTCAACACCGCACACCAAATTTCGTTCCATTCAGTCAACATAATCTGAAGTTATCATCCAGAAAGAAAGAAAACCCAAATTTCAAGAGTATAAAGGTCTGTAACTCTGGTATAAATGGGTGGATTGAACAACAATTTATCTTAACCCATATATGTTATGGTTCTAAAAATGTGTTCCTAATTTCATTCCATTCAGTGAACATTAACTGAAGTCATCATCTGGAAACACCCCCCCCCCCCCCAATTTCAAAGTAAAAAAAGGTATCTAACTCTGGTGAAAATGATTTAATTTGTCGACCCATATCTTATGGTTGTCAACCTTCATAAATTTCATTCCATTCAGTTCATATCATATTACATACATGTATAAGTTATCACCTGGAAACAAAAATTAAGCCCAAATTAAAAAAAAAATCCTGACCCCAAAATCGAGCTGGACCTCTATACCATTTAGTCAGTAGAACTACCGTTATCATCCGGAAACCAAATGTTCACAGAAGGACGTCGGATGGCATGACAGACAGATTGATGGATAGACTAGTTACATAATACAGTTTTTTCATATGGCATTGGTGTATAAAATGTTACTAGAGTATAATTATTCCACACCCATTGACATAAGGCATATGTAATCAACGAAATCCCAGCCATTGAATACATAGTAGCGTATACCTCCAGTGGAATATAAGCCGGAACTATTTTCGTTGACATTGTCGCCAAGAAAGATGATGTAAATTACGTCAACGATCAACTTCTGGTGATTTTTCATAAGACATAAATCACAATAGAGGTAGCTATATTATCAACAAAGTTGACAGTCATGGATTGAACTTATCTGACACAACTGTGTAGAATAAATACAGAACACAACTTGCATCATAATCTCTAATCTATTATTGAACTTGTTGCAACAGCGCATAGTTACATTCCAGCGTGAAATATATCCATGCACCATCCGCAACTCATTCGATAAAAGATTCCTGACTAAGGGTCAGACGCACGTTTTGCCAAAATTTCCTGGTATTTAAAAATGGATTCTGTCTATGTATACAATTTTCTCGAAATCTGTTAGGAATTTCTTTGTGAAATTTGGTACAAGCGATTATTGTGACAATATTTAAGAACCATCAACCAATTTGATAATATAACCTCATTTACTTTACTTTTGTGCCATATGGCATGAAAAATATTTAAAATTTCACTGTAAAACACTGTGTAAAATAGATTTTTTTCAAAAGTGCAGTTCATGTGATATTATATCTCAAGATCATGAGAGGAGACTTAACTAGAGATGTGACTGTCCCAATGGGACTAATGTACGTCTAGGGATACCCCCCGTGTTTTTAAAACACTAAGATGTTTCAAATGTCAGTAAACATTTAGTTAAAATAATAAAATAACAGATTCCCATTGCAGGTGCATAACCCTAACCCCTAACCCTAATCCTAAACCTATTGACCGAAAAAGGTAGGAATAATGTTGCGAAATGTTCCAAGTCGAAAAAGGGGAATAACTCCACCAAAAAAAGTGAGACAGATGTCATAATCCTAGGTGCACAGGTTCCTATGGTACTCAATTTCTGTGCCAAGTTAAAAAAAAATTTACCTAAAGATATAGGAATAAAAGCTCGTACCAAATTATAAACTTTGCAATAATTTCTAAGTCGAAAAAGGGGGATAACTCCACCAGAAGTCATAATAGCAGGTGCTAATAAGGTTCCCATGGTGGTTGATGTCTGTGCCAAGTTTCATGGAAAATGATACAAAAAACGACTGAGAAAAACTCTGGACAAATTTATGTCCACGCACGATGGACGGACGACGGACAAGCTAATTACAGTATACCCCCACAACTTCGTTTTCGTTGTGGGGGGGGGGGGGGGGGGGGGGTATAATTATTCTTTATTTAATGATTATTTTCATTAAGAAAGGCAACTACCCATAAATAATTATCAAAATTTTCATGCCATGTCTGTTGTTCAATGAACAATTGGGCTGAGATGAGTTGTGGGTCATGGGTTCATGAATTATTCTAACAGTTCTTGGTACCGAAAGGGGAAAAACTAAAATAATATTTTCAACCTCTCAAATGTATTATAATCCCTTGTGCTCAGATTCTACATACAATAAAGATGAAGATTTTGCCATTTTGACTGGATTTATGAAAAGCGTGCGTCTCCCCCTTAAGATGCACTTTGTGTTCTGTCTATGTACTAGTATACAATACACTACTAGTGCTGAATTATTCAATTAGATTATACGCACTTGTAAGAGAGTTGCTATCTGTTCCTTTCTTTCTGTCACTCTGACTCATTTGATAATACTATATAGTCCAAGTTAACATGTGAATGATGTGATATTCGGAATAACTGAAAGATTAAAAAAATCCAATCTATTAACCTTTTGGCTGCTAATATGTCAGTACTCGGTATGGATGTTAAAATGTCACACAGTGTGCCATACGTGAGTACGAACCTACTACAGCATACATGGGGTTGCTCATTATTAATAGCATCAACTAAGAGACATATTACATGGGAACAATTGTATCTTATAGTTTGATAACGTGTATAATCTTCCAGGATTGTGAATGAGAAAAGCCATTTCACAGAGTCAGTGTTAATGTTTTTCGATATTCCCGTTATATTTTTCGAAGTACATTATTGGACTATAATGTCAATGGCTTTGCACACAATATCAGTCAGCAGTGAAGAAGTTAATAATATAAGTTATCTATAGGTTGTTTCCATATTGGCCGAGTTATGAGGCCGACATCTGTCGTATTGGCCTGAGGCCACAGGCCGGGGGCTAATACGACAGACCGACGCCTCATAACTTGTTTATGGAAAAAAAATTATACCAACCGGGAGAGATGATAAAACTGTTTTCCCACCGGTGAGATAACTATAGCTAAGCTCTCCCTCAGAAACCAAAATAATAGTCAAATTATAAGCCAATAAGGACCATAACTCTGGTAAAAAAAGGCGGACGGAACCAAAATTTGAACTTGACCTGTATATTCATGAGTTATCGATATACAGTAATGCCCTAAGTAATCGACTCCTTAAACACAGCAGAATTATGGGTAACTTTTCAGGATTTAGTCGGAAATATGACTTGTTGCCATTCATCGGAAAGCTCTCGGGATGAGTGGCAACAAGCCATATTTCCGACTAAATCCTGAAAAGTTACCCATAATTCTGCTGTGGTTAAGGGGTCGATTACTTAGGGCAATCAGATAAAATGTCATACCATCAATACCAATAATTGGATAGTGGTGGCAGGAAGATGACCTGAAAATGACACCTGTCAATTCTCATGTTTTCTTGAAAGAAACATTTATGTACTTGTTCGGGTGCGTGAAACTGATTAGTTAGTATTCAGCTACTATGACAACTGGATGAATGTAACATTCTACTAACATCGCCAAATTTTTGAAGCTAATCAACCATACCACTCCATAGAAAACATCGTCTGAACTACACTCAATTGTAAATATTTTCTACTCGATTCGGGACACATCTATCTGCTATATTAAAACTAACAAAAATGATTTTGCCATCGAGAGTCACTGCATTTTATTCATCTTTTAGAATGACAGTGTGTGTTGTCAATTTGGATATACTATTTGTAAAAAATTACTACTTTGAACAAGAGTATTCTCCATTTCTATTTGATTACCATACAGGAGTGTTTCTCATCACTTTAAACTTTTTGTATCATACTATTATTATTATTATTATTATCTGATTCTGAAACTAAATTTATCACATGGAAACCAAAATAATGGGCAAATTCTAAATTGACAAGGACCATAACTCTGGCTAAAATGGGTGGACCAAACCCAAATTCGAACTTAAGCTGTATTTTCATGTGAGTTATCCACATAGGAAATTTTAAAACTATCAGATAACTAAAACTATATATAAAGTGATAATCCAGAAATCATCTGGGACAGACGGACGGACTTCTGATTTCTATAGTCCCCGAAAAGAAATTTCAGGAGATAATAAGCTAAAGTGTTCACAGACATTTATGTACACTTTACCAGGAAACAAATGGAAATCTTGTTTGTGTATTGGTATATAATTACCCAAACTTTACCAGAAAAAATGTAGTGCTTCACAGGAGATGGGTTTTAATATATGCTCCCGTCCCTCCTGCTATGATGAGTATGTGGAGTTTGTGGACTGTAATCATTATAGCACTAAAGTCAACATTTTTTTAAACAATCTGAATGTTACTTTTGCTAGTAGCAAATACTATGGAGTGAAAATAAAAGCAGAAGATATGTTCTGGGTACAGTAAGAATTCCATCCAAAAAGGAAAAAAAAACATTAACTTTCATCAATCATATTTATGCATTTCATTAATTGTAATATATTGTTATGGGTCGCACATGTCTTAACTCAGAAGTCTAAAATGCACCCACCTGATAACTTATGAGTGTTAAAAACTTCTTTCATCAAAATTGCTGCTGTGAAGAACTGTATAATATTTTTTGCTGTATTTTTCATTCATAAATGTGTGATACCATTGAAAACAGTTTTAACAGCAACGCTAAGCCGTAGAAAAATATATTATCCAGAAACCAAAAGCGAACGGACGCAGGGATGAACCAATAACATAACATGTCCCAATTTTAAAAACGGGAGTATAAAAAGTGAAAATAATCTATTCAACTATTGAAGGGTGCTTGATGTCAAGTTTATTCTAAAACTGCGTGTTTTAGCTGCAAAAATAGTGGAATATCTTGTTTGATTGATATGTATGTTCATTTCTTTAACAAGTTTCCACAGAAATATTTTGGTAAAATTTTGTCATTAAACCATTGCTTAAAATGCAGTTTTCTTCTATGATTTTGGTGATTTGTCAACTGCCAAATGGGTCATGAATTTTATAACCCAATACAAACAATAACATGAACCAATGTCACATCTTCTTGACCTAGATGACTAAAATTATTAGAACAGGCGTGCATGCCTTTAAGAATATGGCCACAGACTAATCGATTGATAATTCACAGGTGGCATATTGGGCTAACTCACATTGCTGCATGGTATTAATTATATCCAAACCAGTCAAGAATCCATATATATTTTTGGGACACCCCAGGGTCAATTTAATTTTTTAATTTGTTATAGTTATACTGGGTAGTTTTTGTATAGCATTCCCTACCAATACTATTTTTTTATTTTAAATTGGTTAGCAGAAATTGGAAATTGCATTGCAAGTCGTGATACAAATTCAGTTAAATCGAGCTCTGAGGAATTTCGGGACATTTGGCCTTCCAGAGTTCTGGCGCCCTCACCTGTAACAGGTTTCAAAACAGCCCTGGATCGTTCCCTGATCCTAATTTCAGAAAAATTATTTATGAATATAAGAAATGAATGTAGTTTGAGTGTGTTTTATTGAAGAGTATGGCGCTGTGGCCCATTGGAGCACATTCAAGTGTGAACCGCTTCAAATAATGACTGCAGGGCCATACCATTCAATAAAACACTAACAAACTATATTTATTTCATAATTTTCTTTGTCTGGGATAATCATTCCATTCAATATGCCCATTCCTGGCCGGCAGAAATTAATAAAAATCCACCAATGTTTGCAGGAATGTCTTCTTTAATTGTCATTGAAACTATAAATAATCACTTACAAGTCACATCTAGCAGTTCCAAAACTTCTAATTCTGTACATAGACCTCTGACCACATGTATATACACCATTCTGAAATGACAAGGGCAGATAAATTATTTTAGAATGAAATTATGTAAAGTACAAATAGCTTTGGTCATGATGTTGATTGCTATGTTGAAAATGATATATAACAATCTATTTAAAGGGAGACTGTACCTAAATCCAGCCATATATGGGGCCATCTCTTATTATACTCAACAGAAATGATCTAATCTATATACCGGTATATAAAAACCTGCCATCTGTAAGTGTATCTTTGTGTGTGTGAGGGTGTGTGTGTATAACTCGGTCATGTTTTTGGCGCATTTATTAACTTTTCAACCATGGGCCCAATGTGGCCCAGATTTGGATCAAGGCCTACTAGTACTAGTAGTACATGTATATTGGGTTATAAAAGATGACTCACAAAAATGGTCTTTTTTTAAGGCGTCATGGTTTATTGACAGGCCGACAAGAATGATTAACAGCCCAAGGGCCTATTAGAGGCCCGAGATGCAGCCAAGGGCCACTAATAGGCCCGAGGGCTGTTAATAATTCTGGAGGGCCGTTAATAAACCATGACGCCAGACAAAATCATGTTATTACTATTATTACCACTCTGTCCTCATGTGATCACGTGATCGGTGACTTTACCGGAAGTGGGTGTTAATGGAACAAAGCCTCATTAACACCCGCTTACGCTCAAATTCGCCTCAAAATTATGGAATCTTAATATCGTGCGGGTAAAATACTGACTTACTATAAATCTACAAGAGAACGCGCTCTAAAGTGGTAATAATCATTTGTTGTGCTGTGGTGAAATATGGTCCCAGCCATAAGACTTTGTGTAAGTGGATGTTCATTCAGACTTGTCAGCTGACAAGGAGTCTTGAAAATAGGAAAGAGAACAACCACATTGAAGACGAATGACAAACGATGACAGACAGTTGTGCCGTGGCCAGCAATGTGGAGACTGGTACATGTGCGTTATAGTCCAGTGCATTTATGGTTTCACCTCAAACTAATTGCAACACAAAGTTTCTCATGGGAATAAGTGCTTTAACCCTTTACCCAACAGAAGGGCCCTGTGCCAATGCATTCTCTTATATATGCGAGTCGACCATAGGTCGCCTCGCATATATAAGAGAATGCATTGGCTTAACACATTAAAAATTATAAAATTGTTAAAGAATGTAAGAAAAAATGGTAAAAAGTGTTAAAAAAAGATTTTTTTTAGGCCAATGCATTCTCTTATATATGCGAGGCGACCTATGGTCGACTCGCATATATAAGAGAATGCATTGGCACAGGGCATAACTGTAACTATCACAATGTGGTCAAGGAGCCGGTTCCAATGATATCCATATTTGTATGGTTCTATTGAGACAGACTGAAGATATTTTAGGCTGTTGAAGCTTTATTTGGCCGGTTTTTTGGGTAAAGGGTTAACCAATCACAAACAACATACTAAAAATCAAAAAGAATCAAGAAATGCGAAATTGATGAATTTTGTAAAATAAATTTGTCAAAATTTGATATTAAAAAATACTAAACTTATGGCTTTTCAAGAATGTTTATAAAAAACTATATTTCACAATGCCTTCCATTTATATATCCAATTTGTAGAGTACACAACCCTGATTACGGAACAGAAAATCTTTCCCAGATACGTTGAGTATTTTTTTAGTTATGTGCCTCCAAATTTGGAGTTTATCTAATTTCGGAACCTCAATTTCTCAAAATTAGTTAAAATCCTTTTTTTATGGTCTTGTATTTTAAAAACTAAAGAAAAATGAAGGAATTTCTTGTTGTTTTAGTCATTTCCTCTCTAGGTTGTACACAAAATATGTTCTCTTTATGCATCTATGATTGAGAGGACAAAAATATTCTTAAACAAAATGTGTGTTCCACCATTGTATGGACAGCCAAATTTGCCTGTCGTCCAGACCAGCGTGATGAAATAGCATATTTGAGGTCATACAACTTAATAAATATATATCCATTTTCCCTTTATTTCTCATAATCACTTAAGTATACATGGTTAAACACACTGTGAAGGAAATTCCAGAAAATAAAATTATGGCCCTTTGAATCTTGAGAATTGACTCTTTTATAAAAAATGCCATTTTGGGTGTTTTTGTCCATTTTTAAAGGTTTTTGTGAAAATTGTGAAAACAATGTGTGTTTAATGTGTACAATCATTTGAACTTTCCTCCTAAAACACTTCAGTGTCGATATAATAGCCTTAATTATATTGGATATGCCAATGAATGTCACTGAATTTCACAAATTTTTTTGGAAACTGATGCCAAATTTGAATATCTGAATATAAATGGGGTAGGGGAGCCATATTGACAAAATCTCAGAAAACATGGACCTTGATGCATAAAACTTTATTATCACCAGCTCCTACAATCATTATTATTTGATGCAGAGTATACTGCTTCCTGTTTTGATGTTCATATTTAGAGCTACGATCCTTTTTGTTGCAACTTGATGACGAAATGGTGAATTATTTCCGGGTTGTTCTATATAACAAGCTCATAAAGTTCTAAATAAACCTCCACTAAACTACCGGTACTAAACTTTTTATTATGCAAGAATAATCTACACAAAATGGAATAAAACAACCCTTTGTCTCCAATGACTAGAATATGGCGGCAAGATCATAGCCTTTTGTGATTTGCACTGATTTCACCTACCCCATTATCAATGTTCAAATATGGAGTAAGTTTCTTGAAAAACATGTGAAATCCAGTGACTGTTCAATGTTGAATTAGCATAACCAGTGTAATCCTATTTTTCCAACACTAAGTGTTTTAGGAGGAACATTCAAATGATTTTACACATTGAACACTACGGTAATTGTATTCATTGTTTATATTTACTATTTGTGCCAGAAAAACATTAAAAATGGACAAAAACACCCCAAAACAGTCCAAAATGGCATCTTTTGGAAAAGAGTCAATACTAAGGATTCACAGGGCCGTAAAGTTGATTTTGGCACATCTTTAGCAACTCCAGCACAGTGTATTTAACCTAGTACACTTACATGTAAGAGGTTATGAGAAATACAGGGCATATGGATATCAATTTATTGAGTTGTATGACCTCAAATATGCTATTTCATCACACCAGTTCTGTGTCACAAGGCAAGTATGGCAAAGTCCATAGAATGGGACACACATTTTGTTCTCAATCATAGATGCATGAAGTAATAATTTTTTGTGCACAATATATTGAGGCAACTAATACAACAGCAAGTCATCCCTTCATTTTTCTCTAGTTTTTAAAATACTACACCATAAAATATGGATTTTAGCTAATTCTTGGAAATTGAGGCTCCGAAATTAGACAAACTCCCAATTTTGGAGGCACATAACTCGTAAAATACTCAACGTATCTGGAAAATGTTTTCTGTTATGTAATCACGATTGTGTACTCAACAAAAAGATATATGAATCGAATGGAAAGACATGTGAAATAAAGTTTTTTTATAAACATCATTGAAAAGCTATAAATTGAGTCATTTAGTTTTACCAAATTTTTATTTATTTCACAAAATTTACCAATTTCGCTTTCTTGATCCTTTTTTATTTTTAGTGGGCCTATGTTGTTTATATTTGGTTAATAGTCATAATCCTGCTCAGAAACATTGTGTTGCAATTAGTAATTTAGTTTGAGGTTTGGCACTGTTTTCTCATAAATGCGCTGGACAGTGGACTATTAGTATTACTAGTACTATAGCCTTTAATTTATCAACAATGATGACAACATCTTGGACCGATTGTGCTATATTTATATGATCTTGATAACATGTCGTTCACGATCATAGACGAATAAAGATTCGAATACGCCCAATAATGACTATGACTCTGTACCATTGCAAGTTAACAGATACCACGAAATTGTGTAACTTCAAGTATAAATTTTGAGCAAAGGTGAAAAGTAATCACTATGACACTAGTCACCAAAAGAATAGTTGAATAGTTTGTGAGAATCTAAGTTCTATAACGTATGTTATACTTACAATTCAAGTCTAAAGCGATGCGTTATTCTCACTCTCAGTGTCTTTCCGAATCTTCGTGTTAACCTTGAATTTGTTTTACCAAAACTTCATATTATATGTACGCAGTAAACAATGACGTTTTACACTCACGAGTTCCCAAAATGAACATTTACTTCCTGGTTTTTCATAAATATAAAGTGATTCTTTCTCTGTAAAATAATATTGCAACATGTCATCATGATGTTCTTAGTAAAACACATTCATAATAAATTCATTTTAATTATGAAACAGTTTCATTATAAGATAAAGGCAATTATGTCCACTATGAACCCTTTGAAAAGAGTCCATTGTCTCAACGTTGCACACAAGCACACGGGTTTTTATTTTTAGTCCTATATATCGCTCAAAGTTAAGTAAATTATCTAGGCATCCGTACATTCTCTTGATAAGTCGTGTTTCTGAATGATGTGAGTTAGTTTTAGTGTAACATGTTGCTATGTGTATACACATCGTTATATATTATACCTTGCAATTAATATGCAATATGAGACAGATCGAATCAGACAGCGAATTAACGTGGTGTACAAAATCATGCAATTTATTCGAAGCTGAGTAATTTCGAAATGGTGAACCCAAACTATGTGATAAAGATCAATATGTAGCAGTAAGTTAGGCAACTATACTGAAAAATAGATATATGCATACCCAAACTGACCCACACGTTATATATATCTACCGCGCGTGTACACGCGCGGGGATTAAATTACGTATGAGGAGAAACCCTCCAGAAATGTTACCCTGTATAGCCTAAGATAATTTCATGTTCATTTAGAGCAATATAGCGGTTGTATCTAGCTCAGAAGAGTATTCCTAGCTATCCATTAATTTTGCAGAATTATGTCAAAAATACCATGTGTACACGTAGGCCTATACTTATAAATAACAGTACCGGTAACTAACATATCGATCGGGTAGGCCTATACATACGCTATTGTAGATCCAATATTTTGGCCCGTAACCCGGCCGGTCTTCTGTCCATGTAGCCTGATACATGTAGGTTCGGTTCAGTAGATAACCTAACTCAATAAGCAGTGGGGCACCAATCCACTGCTGAACCTTAACACGAAAAGTTGCCGGATCTCAGGACTGTGTTGATCTGGCATTGCGTAGTTGCACCCCGGTCATGCACCGAAATGGCACCGCCGGTATAAACTTAAAAATATTTTCACTTGGAAATTTCTATCAGCTGCCGTTCGTGCTATGCAATTATTCAACTCCCATGTGTTAGTGGCATAATTTGTTCACTAAACATTGCGAGATACGGGTAAAGACTACAGTACTATCCATAGCTACTAAATCCAATGTGCTGTAATCATCGTAGGCCAACACACGGTAAACTTTTGGTAGTAAGTAGATGGTCGAAATGCACTGACATTTTTGTGAAAAATAAAATAAACTTACTTGAAAAATAAAATATACATTCTTGGCAACAAAATTTCAAGGATGTATATATTATTTTCAATCTTGAACTGGCTTGTAATTTTTTTTTTATATGGTCAGGTTTGAAACACCTCTTGTACCTCAATTTGTACCTTGTAGGCCCTACCTCAATTTGTACCTTGTACCTCAATTTTTACCTCAATGTGGACCTCAATTTGGACGGGATTTCACAACACATCAGTCGATCTACAATGATATTCAGCATGATAGCTCTCTAATCGATATTTTATTTTATGTTCATCTCAAAATTTGACCACCAAAACTATGTTTAGAAATTTCTCACAACTTAGTATATCTCATCATTACTTTCATACATGTATATTAATTCTTATTCTTAAGTGATGCACTAATCGGCAATTGTAAATATGAATATTTGGGTTGATATGCAATTATGCATTGATCTTGCATATGGAGAATAACAACAGCCTTGATCCAAAATACCTGGACAATGAAGTTGGAGATGATGTGACTAATTTGACCATAGGTAAACATAGTGTCAACGTCCAAATTGACCACTCGTCGTCCGTCCGTCTGTCCATAGACAATTTACGCATAATGCGATAACTGAAACATTTTCTATCTGATCGCAACCAAATTTGTGAGTGTCTCAGCCCAAAATACAGATCGAGTTCGAATATGAGTTTGATCCGACTGTTTTAAACTGAGTTATGGCCCTTTTTCGAAAAATATATTCACTCTTAAAAAAAAATTAGATTGAGTTCCTTGCTTAATTAAAAAAAAAATATATATATATAAATATAAAACAAAATATAATAAAATATTTTTTGTTTAAAGTTAACAAAATTTGAAAAACTAACACCATTATAACTCTGCCAAGGGGACCCCGAGTCACCACACCAAATTTGGTTTAAATCGGTCCAAATTATTGTGTTATGTACTGGTAAATTTGTTTGGAGCGACTTTAACCCTTTCAGTGCCAAGTCCGATTTTTGCATCAACACATATTTCCTTGATCATTTTTCAAATTTGATGATTATAATAATGTGATACATTGATGGTAAAAGCTCTAAGAGCTCTTTCCATCAATGTATTACATTATTATAATTAATAAATTTGAAAAATGATCAAGGAAATATGGGTTGATACAAAAATCGGACTTGGCACTGAAAGGGTTAAACCCCATTCACCAATTCCATCCCATGCCTTTGGACTACTTAGCTATTGATAAGGCTATATTATTTTCTGATGTCTCTTATGCCAATGTGCAGATAAAGAAAGCTATGGTATCTAATTTAAAAAAAAGTTTCAACAATACACATCACATGATATTAACAGTAGACTAGAACATATGTGCTGCATTGCACAGCTGAGTATATCACTCTACAGATGGCCTGATGTCAGTATAAATGTTATTGGTTTAATAGAGATGCCAGCCTTCAATATAAACATTGCCTGTGATTTGTCGACAGCTCTGCTATATAATTGATATTAATGGGTCAGCAGCGAGGTGTCTTTATCTTGATGGGTGTTTTTGGTAGAATATGATACATCATGAGTGTAAACTTAAATTGGACTCTCTTAACCCAAGTATTCCATATCCAGGTCACCGTCTTCACATTTAACCCAAGGCTGTGGTGGTGCAGCATTACAGATCCTGTACCAGTGCATTCTCTTATATAAATGCGAGTGACCCATAAATTCCAATAATTTGTGTACATTTGTCTATAATAGTATATAACAATATACTCGACAATTCAACATAAAAACTCTCATTTATGATTCCGATCATAGTAATTTACTATCGCCAAGGGATGGGTTAACATCTGCTGATCGTTATCGGCCTCTCATTCAAATATCACAGTCTATTCATAGAAGTATCTGTTCCTCAGTTGAAAATTTGAAAGGCTTAATCTACTACTGATTTGATTGTATCATAAACAATAAGTCGCACCTTGGGTGCTGGAATATCCCCATGGTGCCAAATTGAAAGATGGTCAGAACAGCAAACCAAATTTAAATAAACAGGAGGATATCCTTCAAACGGAAAATGCTAAATTTTAAATAACAAAGAAACATCACTCTAGAATGGAAGATATAGACTTCATTTGGTACTCTAGGGAAATAAGTCATGAAGTCAAATTACATTCAGATTCGATAACCCATAGCTAAGATATCCTCACAGGCGGGCTATATATATTCATGACCCCAGTAAACCTCCATTCCAAATTTCATTCAGATCTGATAACCCGTGACCATGATATATACCTGGATGGACAAACAGACTGACAGATGCAAAGTCAACGCAGTATACATTTTCATGCAAAATAAACCAAAACTTGCATCACATGTAGATAAGGGTCCCAGGTTGCTGAATAAACCTAAATTTTGTATATGTATCTTAAATTTAGTAAGATTTAAGTTTCCTGAACAAATTGCCATGACCATCAATGATGAAATTATATCTAATTCTGTACCACCTAAAAGGTACTCAATCCGACCAGAGGGTCCCCATCTCAACAGATTCCAACAACAACAATCCGATCAGAGGGTCCTATATTACTATTTCTTTGGCTTTGGTGGTAAAAAATATTTGATTCGAGTCGAGGAACCAATCAAACAAAGCTCAGAGTTATTAGATATTGATTTTTGAAAATTCTTATGTTCTCGAGATGAGTACTAATAATTGCCGTCAATTTCGTTTCCTGCTCGAGATTTGTACACCAAAACTCTATTCAAACAGACAAGGATGGATAACTCTAAAATCAAGTGGTAATAATAACGCAATTTTGACTGAGATCTGAGCCAGAAAGTATTCCCGATAATGAAAAATAATAGATTTCTAAAATCGATATCTAACAAATCTGAGCTTTGATGGGTGACTTTCTCGACTCGAATCAAATATTTTTGACCCTCGAAGCCATTGAAATAGTAATTGAGAGGAGCTTTATCGGATTGAGTACCTTTAATTTGGTTTTCAGAGAAAATCTATATTACTTTTAAAATGGAACATACCATGTTCCTACCTTCCAAACCCCAAGGAGAGACAAAATGTTTCATTAATGAAAGACAAGTTTTTCACACTTTCTTTATTCTGATAAATATATTAAGTATCAACTATACATGTATTATTGGAACATAATATTATAATAATCAATATGAAATAATTATAGATACATATAGTGAATAGAAGAAACAAACAAAACTTTAACACATGACTGTGTGGTACATATGAACCACAAGCAACCCTTCGAGAACAATTATTGTAATTTTTCTTTATGGGGCAGCTCGCGGTCTCACTCCGAATCAAAATACTCTTTTCCAGAGAATTGTTTTTACATTGCAGTCTTACACATGTAATTTGATACATTACACATTTTATGTATTTTGTAGGGGTAAATCAAATTTGAATGTCTGAAGTGGGCCAATTAGTATCTACAGTCAGAAACCTTATTTGAAACCTTATTTGAATACCATATTATCAATTACTATCACCCGTCCGTGACTTTGATTAACTTTTAACTATTGTGAAATTTATGCCTTTTTATCTGAAATGACCATCTTTTGAAAAATTTTCCAACATTAGAGGGGTGTTAATTTGGAAATCTCCAACAGTTAGAAAACTTGGGACAAGAGTTGTAATGTAATACTAACTTTGAATTCACTCAGAATTTCAAAACTGTACTTTTAATGATACATGTACTTATATTCCCATGTGCTCAGTTACCTAATAATAACTGTAATTTATTTATTATTTTGACACCGGGGGGTGACAGGAAGACAGCCAGTCCTGGTTATGCCACTCCCTCACAATAATTTCACCAGACTTTTGAATCATTATCGATGCTTTGCTGTAATTTAATTATTGTGTGAATATAAAACATCTACTACTGCCGAAATTTGAAATTCAAAAAGGCATGCCAGTGAGTTGGGTCCAAATTAGATTATACACATGTAATTTTTTTTTGTGAATAAACAATTGAGGGGGGAAACTTGGAATGTCCAACTACACTCCATGCTGGAAGCAGATCTAACTTTTGGAGCAATTTCATTTGCACCTCCTCCTGCTGTTAGATTTTTCCAACTGGTATCTAAAACTATCCAACTGTTGGAAATTTCCGAACCCAACAACACTGGTTGGAAATTTCCAAACGACTGATAGCTACTTTTGTTTTCAGTCCCAATATTTGACTGATTGTAGGGAAATATCAGTACTTGGTCTAAAAACATCAAATTTGACACTCAATACAAGAAAATCAAATACTAGCAGAAATCATTGGTCCTAACCTTGATTCCAATTTGAACTGTATATTTCATCAAAACAAATCCAAACATAGTTGTCCACCGACAATTATTCAGAGGATAATGTTACTGAGAATTCCATGAAAATTAAGTATGTAGTTGACAATCGAGAACTAGCTGATCAAGTTCAAACTGGTCATGGTCCACTGATTATGACTGAGTTATGCTCAATTTTTAAACACACTTTTGGGTTGTACAGATGATAATTTGAGAAGTATTGAACAGAAGTTCTTGTTATTTAATATAACGTTCGCATTTAAGATGACACGGGTCATGTTAAAATTTGGTCAAGGTCCGGTGACTTTTGACTGAGTTATGATCAATATATTACAACAGTTATAGGTTGTCCGCATAATGTGAGCAATATTCAATTTAAATTTTTACAATGATAATTTAAACAATATTGGTCACAATTTCATGATGCAGAAAGATGATAAAATTGAAGGCATATTGGGATTGAATTCTTAATAGTCTGATGAAACTTAGGCCCATCAAAATTGAAACAAGATGTAAATCAGGTGTGCTATGGTAAAGTTGGATGGTTTTTTTTTTGAGTTGGCATGCTGACTTATCACAGAGCACAAAAAATGCCACAAATTTAAATGAAAGGCCGAAAAAGGCGGCACTTTTTTTATGGTAGCGAAAAAATTAAATAATGGCATCAATCAATGGATCAAACTTTACTTCCAACTGTCTATGATGACACTTAATTAGCAAATTCAAATTCTACGGAATTTTGACAAATTTTATTCAAGTTTTCATCTAGACAACAAAATAATCAGTCAAAAAGGGGCACAACTGCATCAGAAAAGGTGTGACCAAACCCTAGATTGAACTTGAAACACTCCACTGAGGTTATAACAACTAAAATAAGTTATTTTCATAAATTTGATACCCCAAATAGGTTGAAAGAGAATCACTTTTGCAATACAATTAAATGCAGTAAAAATTATTGGTGCAACCATTCAACGTCCTGAGTAAAGTAATAAATATTTTCATTTATATGTAGTTCAACCGTTGTGTCCTTTGTAATAGTACAGCTGATGTGGTTGCAATTTTTGACAATCTGAGTTAATTGCTACCCAATCTTCAGCCGGTTACGTAGCGTTTTTCCGAAGACCCATAACTCCGAAGGTCCGATTCTCCGAAGGTCAGATTCTCCGACGCCCCGATTCTCCGAAAGCCCATAACTCCGAAGTCCCGATTCTCCGAAATCCCATAACTCCGAAGACCCATAACTCCGAAAGCCCATAACTCCGAAGGCCTATAACTCAGAACGCCCATAACTCCGAAGGTCTATAACTCCGAAGGGCCGATTCTCCGAAGGTCCGATTCTCCGAAGGTCCGATTCTCCGAAGATCATGTTTTATCGCTTATTAAATAGTGTACAGTCCAGTGGCGGGGTCAATGGGGCCCTAGGGAAGACCGCCCCCAAAAAACATGTCAAATGTCATGTAAACGTCAGGAAATCCCTCCTAGGCATTCAAATATTCACAGTGTTCCTGCCCAGGGGAGCCCCCGGACCAACGATTGGGGGCGACCCCTCCCATGTATGCGCTCCCCAAATCAGGCCTTCGTGATATGCTTTCGGCATATCATATGCATGATATATCCCCCACATATCCCCCACATATGCTAATTAATGTGCACCCCTAAATGGGAACCCTGGCTCCACCACTGGTGTGCACCGGGTATATTATAACGAAACGCTGCAAGAATGTCAGAGTAGCCTAACATGCACAGGGGCGACAAGTTCTTCCCCGTTCACCCATGTACATTTTACTTTGGCATCTCATGGGCCAACGTAACGTTATAGTATCTGGTGTATAGTCAGTGGCGGGCCAGGATTCCCATTTAGGTGGGGGCAGTAGGAAAAGTTTGAATATTTTGATGCCCCATGAACGATTTCCGGGCGTTTACATGACATTGGACATGTTTTGGTAGGGGCCCATATTGTCTGAAATAGCAAGTAGAGGTTTAATGGGGGCAGTGGGAATTTTGGGACCCCTTGGCTTCGCCACTGGACTGTACACTATTTAGTAAACGATAATACCCCGATAAAACAAAATCTTCGGAGAATCGGACCTTCGGAGAATCGGACCTTCGGAGTTATGGGCCGTCGGAGAATCGGCCCTTCGGAGTTATAGGTCTTCGGAGTTATAGGTCTTCGGAGAATCGGCCCTTCGGAGTTATGGGCTTTCGGAGAATCGGATCTTCGGAGTTATGGGCCGTCGGAGAATCGGGTCTTCGGAGTTGTGGGCCGTCGGAGAATCGGGTCTTCGGAGTTGTGGGCCGTCGGAGAATCGGGTCTTCGGAGTTGTGGGCCTTCGTAGTAATAGGTCTTCGGAAAACCGGTCTGACACCCTTCAGCCCTGATAATTAGCAATAATTAGCCAAGGCTAAGAAATTGACCAGGCCGAAAAAATTTCCTCCGCTAAAAACCTAAGATCCATATAGTTGTATGCGCTGTTGTGCTCTATAACTTCAGTTTACTGTTGGAACTTATTAGTACTGGTAGTCGATTATAATTTTGCGCAAAAAAAACTTCGGCTGGCTCTGAAATTTGCCTCAGCTACAAAATAGCCTACGGAATTTCTTTTTGCCAAATAATTTGCCTTGGCTCAGCTGATAGCCTATGCTAAATAACAAGGCTGAAACTTCCAATAGTGTTTGGATACTAACTGATTGATTGTATTCAATGAAATAAGTCCACAATATGTCTTTAAAGACCATTTCATACAACGAAACATTTGAACTACGCACAATTGTAAACATGCAGTTACTTCTCAGTTCAGAATGATTTATATTCCGATAAACAAGCAACAATGATTGTACCCAAGTCCAAATTTCCTTGGACAAAACCAGCTAGTGAAATGGGTAACCAGTTGGAACAATACTGGTTCAGTTCATGCCCAGTCCATATACTATTTTATAGCAGACTTTGTTGACCTGGTCACCTAAAACAACCAATTACTGTAAAACAAGTGCAACGTACGCCAAGCATGTCATATGCCCCCAATGCTCAGTTTAGAGAGTGGTCAATGGATGGAATTTTTTTTTTATTGTCTAAATCTAAGAAGTGGGTATCCTTTCCCCTTAAAGTGGGTTATCAATACAACAAAGCAAGCACAACCAAATCTGATATTCCATGCCCAAGGTACAAGCTGAAATGTTCATACAGAGACAAAATTCAGAAATTCTCAAGTTAAACAAGGGCTGTAACTTTGGTAAAAATGAAAGGACGAAACTAGGGTCCTGCGAATATTCGAGATTAAATACGAAAGTCAAATTCGATTCGAATTTAAGTCGAAATTGCCAACTCGAAATTTCGAATATACACTGATGGAAAAGTAGGCTGTTTACAGACAAGTACACACGTCGATTTCATTCGATTTCATTCAGTAATGACATCACTTGCCATTTAATAACCTTTTATCAGTAATATAATATTGGAATAAAAGTAGTATTTGCTTGCGTTCACATGTTCGTTGTTTGGGTGAGTTTCCATCTTTCACAGTCAAAACTGTTGTTCTTGAAAATCTGAATGTTGCCGAAAAGATTTGGGATGAAGTTGGATCTTTTTGAAATCGATAACAAATCATGATATAATTCATGGTTACCTCTAATTTCATGACATATTCTACACCTATTTTAACAAAGGTTTGATTATAATACATCATTCCATGCTGATATGTAGGATAAAGTTGATTATATTTCATGTAAATCTGTGACTATAGTCTGCTATAAAAGAATAATGTGATAAATTTTTCCTCTACCGATAGCACGAGCTGGTTTATGTCAAAGAAACTTGGGCTAATTCAGCCAATGAGATTCACTATATTATAACATATAATCCATATCTCAGATAATCAGAATGACATTGTGTGTTCCTAGTGATTTGGATATAAACTTTTGAAAGAAAGTTTGAGCAAAATGTTCTGTTCCCACTCAATCACCTCAGCAATTATATTCTGGAGCCTCAATTCTTTGGATTATCCCACTGTTATCATTGGTATGATAACACATGCTGCTCATCTGTAAAAGAATACAAAGAACTTATATAAAAACAAAAATAATTTATGTAAATATAAAATATAAATATAAAAATAATACAAAGAATTTACCGGTATATAAAAATAATTGTTGTCAATTCACAAAATACTGTAAAATAATTGGTTGTTACGAAATACTGTAAAATAATTGGTTGTTACTTAATTAGCCAGATTATTTCTCGATAACCTTAATCAGTGTCTGTCACTCTTCCAGAAAGTATAGGTGCACGCGGAATCTTTGCAATGAAAAGTTCTATGTTGATAATAGTCTGTTGGGAATAGAAACAACTGTTGGTTCCGTTGATGGAATCACAACCATGGCACAGTCAATAAAAGAGACAGGAACTGTTAATGGTTTGCTGAAGTAATCTAGTGCTGGGCAGTATTTAAGCACAAAAATACTGTGGTAATCCTAAAACCATACTGCGGTATATCGTATTACTGATTATTTCAATTACCGGTAATCCCTTCAAACCCCGTTGAGTAGAGATCATTTTGTACACAAGTCAACTGTTTTTGGAGGAAATCGAATAGCTACACAGCTTACAATAAATAAGGAAACACACACCACCAACGCTCCGTTTGATACAATTATGGATTAACAAACAGTGGCTATGTATCATTTGTCTGCATGCATCATGCATGGATTGATGACAAGGTACACTGGTCTCAAATACAGGTAATAATTCCGAGTTATGGAAGCATCATTCAGCTATACATCCAAGAGCTTTGAAATAACCCCTGCATGTGCTGTTAAGTTGGATATTGGAATGTTCCGCCGCGTATGAATAAGTATAATGCTTTTAATATATGCCAGAAATAAGGTGTATTACTTTCGAAGTATTTAACTTATAAAACTATTATTCACTGCCCGGGTGAATTATTATAAATCATACATATAAATCCATGTTTATGAACGTGATCAATCATTCCCACTCAATAACACCCCGGGAAATAATGAGCTGTACGTCCCACACATTCAGTGGTTTACAGATAGCACAGAATTATGCAATCATAACTTGCAATATAATAGTGGGCTGGATTTTGTCCCCGGTTTCTTTGTATTCTGATAAATGTAAACCACAATGTACCAGGTAACAGGCCTGTATGACCTGTAACCACCATAATACCGTCTTCAAAGTTTACCGATTATGGAAAAAAAATGACGGTAATGGTAATGATAGAGCCCGAAGCCGCCATCGCACGCCGCCAGCCATATTGGCCACAAGCCGCCACCAGCCATATTATCCTAACGTCAGCCACATGAAAATTTAAAAATGGCTGAACCATGTGCATGCGTTATATATCAAGCACAACTGTACTTAGATCATGCCATGAATCTCTACTCCAGCTGACGCCCGTAGAGATCATATTCCACCAGTACAAAACACGGGAACTTTTTTAAAGTTTTGACAGAGAACCTTATAAAGTCGAAAAATAACGCGGGGAATGTATTTCTTTGTTAATACCTGTTGCTTAATGATTTATTCATCGGTACGTGAAGTTCCCAGCTCGAGATTACATTATTTACATGACTTTTGAGACCCGATTCCGCGATAAATATTCATTTTATTCCCTGTCACGAAAATCATTGTTGTAAGCGACCTAACGCAAAAGCAATTCTGGGTCAAGCTCCCCTGCGTAGCACTCATGATGGATTAATACACAATCTAATGCGACGGTTGTCTCCGTTATCGGGGACACCGCGGGCCGTAGGATACAAGTTTCTTCACAAAGGAGACAGATACAAACGATTCATGCACAAAACAATGTTTTATTCCAAATAGAATAGAAAATAGTTTGAAATAATATATAAGGATTCATCCTTCAATGATGCATGCATATATCGTAAGATGTCAGTGATGATAGCAGTCTGAAGTCGAAAGAAGTCCCAATGTGACTTATAGGCCTACCGATTAGGTGGGAATCTACATAGTACATTCTTGCAGTTTTTTAAGCATTTGTGGTGAACCCGTATATTTCCAGACCACATGCACGTATTCTTTTTGGTGTTGGCCGGGATTTTCCATAATGGCAAAAATAAACGAAGGACTTGGGGTCTATAACTGGGGATTAATAGGACAATTTCGGACACGAAAATACACTGAATGATAACGTCTCAGCCGGCTGAGCCGCCATATTTCGTCAGCCACGAACGCCGTGATTGCTAACCACCCACGAAATTAGTTGAGCCAGCTGCAAAAACTATATGTTGTGGCTTCGGGGGTCTAGGTAATGATATTGAAAATCTTACCTATTATAATCGGTATACCGAAATACCGCCCAAAACTAAAGTAATCAACTATAAATTTAACCGTAGTCGGGTTTTTGCTTTCAAACTCTAATTTTCGCTTTTGGAAATATGAAACACCAACCGCACAGACACGATATCTAAAGTCTTTGCACATAAAATACCCTCAAATTAATGGTAATTAATGGCCTTATGGATTATTCCGGAAAAATGCAGAGAATCACCAACAACCATTTTTCCAGAGCAATTTGTGATGATGGTTTTAAAGCTACCAATTTCTCGACAAATCTTAATCTGACATGAATTGCCAGAAGTGTATTACATGAAACTTTTAAGCAACACACAAGTTGTTTCAGGTCCCTTTATTTACTTGCGAGGTCAGTTTGAATGGATCTGCTAGTTTCTATAACCCATACACCTATCTAAATCAAACAGAAAAGTCAGTCCAAAGGGTGTATGGATTGGTGTTCGGATTTAATGCCATTGATTTTTTCATTCTAAAAGGTTTGATGATTTTTAATGATTCTTTGGACAATGTCCCATATTAGTGGTTAAAGATGCCTTGTCCAATATAACACCGATAAATTACTATATCTTTGGCTTCAAGGGTGAATTTTTTTTTATTTGAGTCAAGGAACCCTTCTTTCAACAAACAGAGTTATTACATTTTATTTTTGACACCTATTTATTTTCTAAGTCCATATACGGTGCTGGAATTCTCCAGAATGTGTCATCACAAACTTATTTTCTACATGTTACTTCCAAAACTGAAAACAATTACAAAACTAAGGCAAACTAGTACTGACACTCACATTGTATGTATCTATTGTTCCCTGCATTCAGGAGATTGGAAACTACCATATATTCCACTGAATAGTACAACTGTTTGTTCAGATGGATTACCTATAAGCTCACTTAAGGTCCATATTGTTAAACCTGCAAATAAGAAAAGTCATATTTTTTAAGTTGATAAATTTGACAGATAGAATTATCTGCAATTGACAGCAAAATTTCAGAAACCTTATAATAAGTCATTAAGTCAATGACAATAACAAGGAGTGTGATGTAGTATCTAGATATATTTATTTAGAACACCAGAGGGAACAAACAAGGGGTGCACATCAGAAGATGGCGCTCGTCAAGTGTTTTGCCTGAAAGAATGGATCTGTCGCAAAAGAATTATTGAAATCGGTCGCCAACTGTTTTTAGTTAACGGTCTCAAAATTGTTAACAAGGAAATAAAAATATGGCCTCCACATCACCCTTTTCAAACAAGATTATTCACATATGTTATGCTCAATATGGCAATTTCAAATCATTCAAATTTGGCAGCTCCCATCAGGCATCTAGAGGTTATCCTAAACAAGCCTGTACAGCTTCAAAACAATTCTCAAATAAATGTGGGCTGCAAGGTGTGCTGATGGAATTCACATTAGAAATCCAAGATAGATGGTTGTGGCCATGCTTTTTTAACAAATTTCAGGAAAAAAGTCAGGCTCCCATCTAGATGTCAGTCTGAAGATCCATATGAAGTTTGGTGATGATCAGATGAGGGACGTGGCCTCTAGGGTGAGCCAAAGGAATTTATTGATGGACTCAAGCTTGACTTCCTCCAGTTCGTTGTTCATTGAGATCCGGCAACCTATTGCTGAGATACATGTATCTCGTCAAACGGACAAATAACCAACATTTCCAGATAAATGAAAAGTGTCAATGACACTGTAGCTCAACTTGGAAAGGGAATAATTTCATGTGTTATAGTCAATGGAGTGATTAGGAACGTGGAAATTTAAAAGGCCTATTTATGCAGAGTAAAATCCAAGATGGCCACTGGCAGCCACGTTTTTTTGCCGAATGACCCCAAAAAAACTCATAATGATCTGACCAAAGTTAGGACCTGTAGCCCGTGCCAAAGGATTTAGTCATACAAAGAGTGAAATCCAAGATGGCTGCTGGTGGCCATGTTTTTTTGCCGAATTACCCCAAAATGAATTGGTCAGATCTAAATGTCAATATTAACATCGATGACAAATTTCACGATGATCAGACAAATAGTACGACCTGTAGCCCGTGCTAATGGATTGAATTTTGAAATCCAAGATGGCCGCTGGCGGTCATGTTTTTTTTTACCGAATGACCCCAAAATGATTTGTTCTCATCTACATGTCAATGTCAACAGCCATGACAAATTTCATAATGATATGACCAAAGCTTCGACCTGTAGACTGTGCCAAAGGATTTAGTCATGTAAAGAGTAAAATCCAAGATGGCTGCTGGTGGCCATGTTTTTTTGCCGAATGACCCCAAATGACTCGTTCCCATCTACATGTCATTGCTAACAGCCATGACAAATTTCATGAAGATCTGACCAAAATTACGACCTGGAGCCCATGCCAAAGGATTTAGTCATGCAAAGAGTAAAATCCCAAGATGGCTGCTGGCAGCCATGTTTTTTGGCCGAACGACCCCAAAATGACTCGTTCCCATCTAAATGTCAATATTAACATCCATGATAAATTTCATGATGATCAGTATGACATGTAGCCCGTGCTAATGGATTGATTTTGAAATCTGGCTGCTGGTGGCCATGTTTTTTTGCCGAATTACCCCAAAATGAATTGGTCAGATCTAAATGTCAATATTAACATCGATGACAAATTTCACGATGATCAGACAAATAGTACGACCTGTAGCCCGTGCTAATGGATTGAATTTTGAAACCCAAAATGGCCGCTGGCGGCCATGTTTTTTTTCCGAATGACCCCAAAGTGACTCGTTCCCATCTACATGTCAATGTCAACAGCCATGACATATTTCAGAATGATAAGACCAAAGCTTCGACCTGTAGCCTGTGCCAAAGGATTTAGTCATGCAAAGAGTAAAATCCAAGATGGCTGCTGGTGGCCATGTTTTTTTGCTGAATGACCCCAAAATGACTCGTTCCCATCTAGATGTCATTGTTAACAGCCATGACAAATTTCATGATGATCAGACGAACAGTACGACCTGTAGCCCGTGCTAATGGATTGAATTTTGAAATCCAAGATGGCCGCTAGCGGCCATGTGTTATGCCGAATCACCCCAAAATGACTCGTTCCCATCTACATGACAATGTCAACATCCATGACAAATTTCATAATGATCCGACCAAAGGTATGACCTGTAGCCCGTGCTAAAGGAAATTGTTGACGAATCACACACGCACACACACCAGACGACGGCTGACAAAGCCATGGCAATAGCTCAAACTTTACAAAGTAAAGTTGAGCTAACAAATATGGATAACTGTAGAATGGAAAACCCAAGCTGTATTGAATATCCTCACAGTAGTAAACAACCATACCATATATCATTGAGATCCAACAACAGGTTTTGGAGATATCTGCTTGGACAGATGCAGGGTCAGACGCATGTAATTCAGTATAATTATTTATCCACCATTTCCTTCAGTCATGGGGGTATAATAAATCTGAAATGAATAATGACTGTCACATCAGGTTCATGAATTAGAGATATCTTGTTATATGGTGTCATTAAGTCTGTCAACAAAACTAGAAATTGAATCTCATTTTAGTATATGTATAATGGCTTCGACGAATAGATAATTAATTAGTTGCACTCGTTCCAATTTGTGATTTTGCCAGTTCTCATATTGTTTGACAGACTAAATGTTATTGTTCGGGTAGAGCATAGAAATTGTTTATAAAAATACAGAAAATTATATGACATCCTCAAGCTCACACATTATCTAACCTGTATGACAGACCTCTACATTTCTTTAGACAAGAGGCTAATGATTAACATTTAATCCAATGGTTTTTAATATGTTAACACGTTGAGTGCCGGAAAGAATTTAGTCATGCAAAGAGTAAAATCCAAGATGGCCGCTGGTCGTCATGTTTTTCAACAAAATTTGGAAAAATTAGATGGCTCAAATCTGGTGGTCATCCCTAAGATCCATTTGAAATTTGATGACAATCGGATAAGGGCTGTGGCCTGTAGTGCGCATGCCGAAGGATTTAGTCATACAAAGAGTAAAATCCAAGATGGCCACTGGCGGCCATGTTTTCGAACGAAATTTGAGAAAAAAATGATGGATCAAATCTAGTGGTTACCTCGAAGATCCATACTAGTATGAAGTTTGGTGATGATCGGATGAGGGATGTGGATGTAGGGTGTACCGAAGAATTTAGTCATGCAAAGAGTAAAATCCAAGATGGCTGCTGGCAGTCATGTTTTTCAACAAAATTTGGAAAAATTAGATGGCTCCAATCTGGTGGTCACCCCTAACATCCATTTGAAATTTGATGATGATCGGACGAGGGCTGTGGCCTGTAGTGCGAACTCCGAAGGATTTAGTCATACAAAGAGTATAATCCAAGATGGCCACTGGCAGCCATGTTTTTCATCGAAATTCAGAAAAAAAATGATGGCTCCTATCAAGTGGTCACTGAATTATGATCATATGAGGGAGGTGGCCTTTAGGGTGTGCCAAAGGATTTAGTCATACAAGGAGTAAAATCGAAGATGGCCACTGGCGGCCATCTTTTCAAACAAAATTTGTGAAAAATATAATGGATCCAATCTAGTGGTTACCCTGAAGATCCATATGAAGTTTGGTCATGATCGGATGAGGGATGTGGCCTGTAGGGTGTGCTGAAAAATTTAGTCATGCAAAGAGTAAAATTCAAGATGGCTGCTGGCGGTCATGTTTTTCAAAAAATTAGATAGCTCCAATCTGGTGGTCACCCCTAACATCTGATGACGATCGGACGAGGGCTGTGGCCAGTAGAGCGCACGCCGATGGATTTAGTCATACAAAGAGTAAATCCAAGATGGCCACTGGCAGCCAAGTTTTTCAACGAAATTCAGAAAATAAATGAGGGCTCCTATCTAGTGGTCACCCAACAGATCCATATGAAGTTTGGTGATGATCGAATGAGGGATGTGGTCTGTAGCGTGTGCGAAAGGATTTAGTCATGCAAAGTGGAAAATCCAAGATGGCTGGTGTCGGCCATGTTTGTTATCGAAAGTTTTTGATTGTTTACATCTAGAGGTGGTCCTAAACATGCTTGTCAATTTTAAAAACAACTATCCAATAAATGCGGGTTGCAGGGTGTGCCGATGAATTCAAATTTGAAATCCAAGATGGCTGCTGTCGGCCATGTTTTATAAAAGATTTTCGGGAAAAATTGATGGCTTCCATCTAGAGGTCACCCTGAAGAAACTTATGAAGTTAGGTGATGATCGGATGTGGGAGATTGCCTGTGGGGTGTGCCGAATCATACAAAGAGTAAAATCCAAGATGGCCATGTTTTTCAACGTAATTCAAAAAAATTGTATGGCTCCCATCTAGAGGTCGCACCGATTATCCATATCAAGTTTGGTGATGCTTGGATGAGGGTTGCAGTCTGTAGGGTGTGCCAAATAATTTACTCATGCAAAGAGTAAAATCCAAGATGGCTGCTCGTGGCCATGTTTTTCGATAGCTCCCACCCAGAGTCGATCTAGATTCGATCCTACATTTAAACATGCCTGTAAAATTTAATGAAAGTGTCAATGACACTGTAGCTCAACTTAGGTAGGGGAATATAATTTAATGGTTTACAGTAAATGGAGAAATAGGAAAGATGCTGATTGAAATGTCTTACCTGTGCCAAAGGATTTAGTCATGCAAAGAGTAAAATCCAAGATGGCTGCTGGTGGCCATGTTTTTTGGCCGAATGACCCCAAAAGAACTCGTTCCCATCTACATGTCATTATTAACATCCATGACAAATTTTATGAAGATCCGACCAAAGCTACAACCTGTAGCCAGCGCTAAAGGATTTAGTCATGCAAAGAGTAAAATCCAAGATGGTTGCTGACGGCCATGTTTTTTGGCCGAACAACCCCAAAATGACTCGTTTCCGATCTACATGTCAATATTAACATCCATGACAAATTTCATGATTATCAGACGAATAGTACGACATGTAGCCCGCCCGCGCCAATGGATTTAATTTTGAAATCCAAGATGGGCCACCAGTGGCCATGTTTTTTGGTCGAATGACCCCAAAATGACTCGTTCCCATCTACATGTCAATGTCAACAGCCATGACAAATTTCATGAAGATTCAACCAAAGGTACGACCTGCAGCCCGCACCAAAGGATTTAGTCATGCAAAGAGTAAAATCTAAGATGATCTGAAGAAGTCTGGTGGCCATGTTTTTTGGCTGAACGACCCCAAAATGACTCGTTCCCATCTACATGTCATTGTTAACATCCATGACAAATTTTATGATGATCAGACTAAAGGTACGACCTGAAGCCCGTGCTAAAGGATTTAGTCATACAAAGAGTAAAATCCAAGATGGCTGCTGGCGGCCATGTTTTT
Organism: Siphonodentalium dalli; assembly: GCA_032622095.1. Taxonomy (NCBI): domain Eukaryota; kingdom Metazoa; phylum Mollusca; class Scaphopoda; order Gadilida; family Siphonodentaliidae; genus Siphonodentalium; species Siphonodentalium dalli. Next base: position 135,316,729 of record CP136067.1, on the reverse strand, counting down.
GGGCCGAATGACCCCAAAATTACTCGTTCCCATCTACATGTCAATATTAACATCCATGACAAATTTCATGATGATCAGACGAACAGTACGACCTGTGGCCCATGCTAATGAATTAAATTTTGAAATGAAAGATGGCTGCTGGCGGCCATGTTTTTCGGCCGAATGACCCCAAAATGACTCGTTCCAATCTACATGCCATTGTTAACATCCATGACAAATTTTATGATGATAAGACTAAAGGTACGAACTGTAGCCCGTGCTAAACGATTTAGTCATACAAAGAGTAAAATCCAAGATGGCTGCTGGCGGCCATGTTTTTTGGCCGAATGCCCCCAAAATGACTCGTTCCCATCTACATGTCATTATTAACATTCATGACAAATTTTATGATGATCAGACTAAAGGTACGACCTGAAGCCCGTGCTAAAGGATTTAGTCATACAAAGAGTAAAATCCAAGATGGCTGTTGGCGGCCATGTTTTTCGGCCGAATGACCCCAAAATGACTCGTTCCCATCTACATGTTATTGTTAACATTCATGACAAATTTTATGATGATCAGACTAAAGGTACAACCTGTAGCCCGTGCTAAAGAATTTAGTCATACAAAGAGTAAAATCCAAGATGGCTGCTGGCGGCCATATTTTTCGGCCAAATGACCCCAAAATGACTCGTTCCCATCTACATGTCAATATTAACATCCATGACAAATTTCATGATGATCAGACGAACAGTACGACCTGTGGCCCATGCTAATGAATTAATTTTGAAATGAAAGATGGCTGCTGGCGGCCATGTTTTTCGGCCGAATGACCCCAAAATGACTCGTTCCAATCTACATGCTATTGTTAACATCCATGACAAATTTTATGATGATAAGACTAAAGGTACGAACTGTAGCCCGTGCTAAACAATTTAGTCATACAAAGAGTAAAATCCAAGATGGCTGCTGGCGGCCATGTTTTTCAGCCAAATGACCCCAAAATGACTCGTTCCCATCTACATGTCATTGTTAACATTCATGACAAATTCCATGACAATAAGACGAATAGTACGACATGTAGCCCGCCCGCGCCAATGGATTTAATTTTGAAATCCAAGATGGGCCACCAGTGGCCATGTTTTTTGGTCGAATGACCCCAAAATGACTCGTTCCCATCTACATGTCAATGTCAACAGCCATGACAAATTTCATGAAGATTCTACCAAAGGTACGACCTGCAGCCCGCACCAAAGGATTTAGTCATGCAAAGAGTAAAATCCAAGATGGCTGCTGGTGGCCATGTTTTTTGGCCGAACGACCCCAAAATGACTTGTTCCCATCTACATGTCAATGTCAACAGCCGTGACAAATTTCATGAAGATTCTACTAAAGGTACGACCTGCAGCCCGCACCAAAGGATTTAGTCATGCAAATAGTAAAATCCAAGATGGCTGCTGGCGGCCATGTTTTTTAGCTGAACGACCCCAAAATCACTCGTTCCCATCTACATGTCAATGTCAACATTCATGACAAATTGCATAAAGATCAGACAAAAGGTACGACCTGTAGCCGGCGCCAAAGGATTTAGTCATGCAAAGAGTAAAATCTAAGATGGCTGCTGGTGGCCATGTTTTTTGGCTGAACGACCCCAAAATGACTCGTTCCCATCTACATGTCATTGTTAACATCCATGACAAATTTCATGAAGTTCCGATCAAAGCTACGACCTGCAGCCCGCGGGAAAGGATTTAGTCATGCAAAGAGTAAAATCCAAGATGGCTGCTGGCGGACATGTTTTTTGACCGAACGACCCCGAAATCACTCGTTCTCATCTACATGTCAATATTAACATTCCTAACAAATTTTATGATGATCAGACTAAAGGTACGACCTGAAGCCCGTGCTAAAGGATTTAGTCATACAAAGAGTAAAATCCAAGATGGCTGCTGGCGGCCATGTTTTTTGGCCGAAAGAACCCAAAATGACCCGTTCCCATCTACATGTCATTATTAACATACATAACAAATTTTATGATGATCAGACTAAAGGTACGACCTGAAGCCCGTGCTAAAGGATTTAGTCATACAAAGAGTAAAATCCAAGATGGCTGCTGGTGGCCATGTTTTTCCGCTGAATAACCCCAAAATTACTCGTTCCCATCTACATGTCATTGTTAACATTTATGACAAATTTTTTGATGATCAGACGAACAGTACGACCTGTGGCCCATGCTAATGAATTCAATTTTGAAATCAAAGATGGCTGCTGGCGGCCATGTTTTTCGGCCGAATGACCCCAAAATGACTAGTTCCAATCTACATGCCATTGTTAACAACCATGACAAATTTTATGATGATAAGACTAAAGGTACGAACTGTAGCCCGTGCTAAACGATTTAGTCATACAAAGAGTAAAATCCAAGATGGCTGCTGGCGGCCATGTTTTTTGGCCGAATGCCCCCAAAATGACTCGTTCCCATCTACATGTCATTATTAACATTCATGACAAATTTTATGATGATCAGACTAAAGGTACGACCTGAAGCCCGTGCTAAAGGATTTAGTCATACAAAGAGCAAAATTCAAGATGGCTGCTGGCAGCCATGTTTTTCAGCCGAATGACCCCAAGATGACTCGTTCCCATCTACATGTCATTGTTAACATTCATAACAAATTTTATGATGATCAGATTAAAGGTACGACCTGTAGCCCGTGCTAAAGAATTTAGTCATACAAAGAGTAAAATCCAAGATGGCTGCTGGCGGCCATGTTTTTCGGCCAAATGACCCCAAAATGACTCTTTCCCATATACATGTCATTGTTAACATTCAAGACAAATTTTTAAATGATCAGACTAAAGGTACGACCTGTAGCCCGTGCTAAAGAATTTAGTCATACAAAGAGTAAAATCCAAGATGGCTGCTGGCGGCCATGTTTTTCGGCCAAATGACCCCAAAATGACTCGTTCCCATCTACATGTCATTGTTAACATTCATGACAAATTTCATAATAATCTGACCAAAGGTACGAACTGCAGCCTGTGCTTAAGGAAATTGTTGACGCATCACACACGCACACACACACACTCACACGGACGACGGATACCAAGCCATGGCAATAGCTCAAACTTTACAAAGTAAAGTTGAGCTAAAAACAATTCTCCAATAAATACGGGTGTGCCGATGGATTCAAATTTTAAATTGATGATGGCCATGTTTTTTAACGATTTTCTGAAAAAAATTAAGGCTCCCATCTAGAGCTTAGAGGTCACTCTAAAGATCCATATGTGTTTGGTGACGATCGGATGAGAGATGTGACCTGTAGGTGTTCTAATGGAAATTATTGACAGATGGCTGCTAGTACATTCACGCACAGACGGACGAAAGATGCCAACCCATGGCAATTATAGCTCAAACTTGACTTTGTCAAGTTGAGCTAAAAATATCACCAGATCTGGCAAATGTGAAAATTCAGCTACAATAGCTTAATTCAGCTATATATTACACGGTACCCTCCAGTCAGTAACTGTTATGCAATGAGACAAAATTGGGAAAATGCACATCAAAAACTGTTTACGGGCAAGGACACCGGAAGCACCCAAGGGCAAGCGGGGCAAACCAGTCAGCAGGGCACTTTTCGGGTACCCACTGGACTCTCCTGGGCCAGGGCAGGGGGGGGGGGCAATGCCCCTGCATGCACCCTTCTCTGGTGTCCCTGTTTACGGGTCTCTTAACCCTTTCATGATGGGAGCTGCACTGGTGCAGCATTAAAGACCATATACTAAGCAGTAAGCATGCTCTTATACGGTAAATGCGGGCCGGTCTCCCATAGGAGTCTCGATCATATATATGTGAATCCAAGGGCTTACAATGTCAACACAAGGTAAATATTGTTAGGCCAATGTATTCTCATATAAATTATTTGCATCTCACATATACAAGATAATGCATTGGCACATTCAGGAAGTTCATTTCAGGAAGTTCCAGTCATGAAAGAATTAAAATTCTAAATGAACGAATCTGGTGTCCTTAATTTGAGAAAGTTCTTGGTAAAGCAATTATGGTTTGTAGAGGAATCATGTACGATTGTAAAGTTTGGATACTAGTAGGACTTTTTGTGAACAAAACATTCAGAACTGCCTAATTCGGAACTGACAGAAATAATAAGCGGATGGTGCATAAAAAAAAAAACCCTGCAGTTATAAATTATATGTATCATATTGTATGAATATCGTGTCAATCATATCAATAACAGTACAGTACCAGAATTGGTTCCTGCACTGTAATATCTACAGATACAGATACAGTAGTGTAAGTGAGCGATTAATAGCTTGGTGCATAGTGATGACCCGATGTGACCTTACGGAACGTTACTGATTCATTTAAAATAAAATTAGCAGTATTTTTTAGACATGGAATGGGGAAGTCTTGGATGAAAAATAGCATTTTGTCTATCCAAATATGATATTTTAGCTGGTTTTCTAACGAGCAGACTTGGAGTCGGACCAGTTTTTTATGCGCATTTTAAATATTTTGTCATGTTGCATAAAAGTGACCAGCTAGAGAGTATAATATATAGCTGTTCAAAATCAACTAGGACAGCTGAATTTTCACATTTCCCAGACCCTTCACTGGTTATAACTTATAGTTATACTTGAAGAAGCTGAATTTCCACGTCATTATTTTCCAGACCTGTTGAAGCTGTTCTCAGTGTTCAACTTAAATAAGCTGTTTGTGAACATCTCCCACTCGCAGTTTCTGGTCCATATAAAGAACAGTTAATTTATTGTCAAATAACAGCAATACGTGTGTGATAAGTTTGTTTCTCTACAAAGAACATCTCCAGTGGAATAAATCCACTCCAGACGAAAAAAATAACGTGCAAAATGTATCACGTGCGTTCTATTGAAAATTAGGAATAAAATTATCCAAAAGCTGGATCGAACTATATGTCTGTGTCGGGGTGACGATAGTTAAAATATGATAATTGTCATTAATTCGGTCAAATTGAATGGTATTTCAAGGGGAAATTACGGCAAATTACATTTTCTGCCAGAATGATACATATTTAAGGTTAATTTGAATTTATTTTGTTATAATTATAGACCGCGAATTACCGGTAACCAGTATAGGCCTATACAATGTATATAGCTATATTCTACAAAAAATGTGTTACAACCATATATCATGTAACAAAAATTTGGGTAAAAAGTCTTAGCCCCCCCTAAAATTCGGGCGCCTGCCGTACGGTTACAAATATGCACATTCTGAATTTCATAAACTAGTATTGGCCTATATATAGGCCTAGATATATACATATATATATATGCAGGCCTATATATACTACATACGTAGGCCTACACGTACATATAATTGTATCCATATCGTGTTCATGTTATAAACTGTAAAACATGGATGCATGGATACCGGTAGGCTATATGTTATTATCGATAAATAATCATTCTCGAGCGATCCTCCACCCATA
>CP136067.1:133442095-133511164 GCA_032622095.1 Siphonodentalium dalli | reverse complement strand
AGCAGAAAAGAAGCGTTTCGTGGTAGTCTATTCCTGATATGGTAGCAATAAAGAGCGTTTGTCCGACTTCTGGGGAAAATTTGAAAAATGCGAATCCGGCGTCGGGACATTTGTCAAGTGTCCGGCCACTTATTTTAAGGCTTGATTCCCATGATTTCAACAAATAATTTTTTTTTTTTTAGCATGAAAGGATAATGGACAGCCACACATACAAATAACAGTGTCAAAAAATTATCAATAGACTGCAAAATCTCTAATAAAGACTGCCAGGATTCGAGATTCTAGGAATTGCTCCTCTGGTGATGCCGTAATTTGTTTGCTACCAGTCGATAGAGTAATCAAATACCTACAAAATGACATGTCACCTGTCAAAAATCCAATCAAAGTGACATCACTTACATAACAATTTTTTTTCTGAACAATACACATTAGTGTACATGAAAATACTAAAGAAGTCTAGTAGTGGGAGGGGGAGTGTGTATGATGGGTCCTAACAGCCTGAGGATCCTACCAGCCCATGGACTAAAATATTTGTCTTTCGTTTTTTATTGAATGCGGGAGAATCTGTTTCCCGATCATGGGTGTGCGAAGATAAGGCTGGCTTTTGTGAGAATCCCGCCAAAGGTTGGGAAAGTAAACATGTCTGATCCATATATATATCCAAGGCATAACAGCAGATATATAACCACTGTGACTAACCTGTTTAATCATCTCATTGAACTTTTCTGTCTCGTAATCTTTGAGTTTCAGGTAATCTTCGACACAGCTAATCTCTAACTTGTTCTTTGTCTTTGGCTTTGGAGGCTCAAATGGACACGTCAAAATGGCGATCTTTGCATCTTTTACAGACTGTGAAAAATTAACAATCAAAATTATTGCACTAATTGTAAAGTTTCCAACCAAAATGATTCTTCTTGAATCAGTGTAAGGAAGTCTTACATTTGCAGAATGAGGTCCACAGAGGGTGAATTAAGGGATGATATCCTGTACAGCAGGCTAGCATCACCAAATTCAGCCTCTGTGGACCTCATTCTGCTTAGGCCTTATAATTTATGGGAGACCTATGATAGGTTTAAGTTCTTGGAATGTTTGATACACATATTAATGGATTTTCATAGATATGTTCAGATTATCCGAACACTTCAGAAATAATAATATTACTAAATCTTAACCCTTTCAGTGCCAGGGGCCGATCTCATCGGCCCTAATATACGGTCTGTAAAATCGGCCCTAAAAAAATAAAAAACATTTTCTCTTTTTTTTTTTAGATTTTTAAAAAATTATTAAAATTGTAAAAAATTGTAAAAAATAATAACAAATGATGAAAAATTGTTAGGCCAATGCATTCTCTTATATATGCGAGGCGACCTATGGTCGACTCGCATATATAAGAGAATGCATTGGCACAGGGTATATGGGTCGATACAAAAATCGGACCTGGCACTCAAAGGGTTAAGAGCATCAGTTTTCCCTAACAGAATCATAGCAATTAGCACAATAGCCGGATCATTTTTGACCATGGGTTGTAACTCTATTCAGGACCACTTGACCATGGGTGGTATACTAATATTATTTTGATGCCACAAATAAGACAACATCCAGCATCTAGAATTAGCCCTGGAGATTTTTGTTTACAAAAATGTTGACAAATGCATCTTAAGAGATGTACATGTATACACTTGACTTGTGTATGAATTTCTTTCTTGTCCCATCCGGATCAGGGTGATCGCCCTATTAACCCTTTACCCAACAGAAGGGCCCTGTGCCAATGCATTCTCTTATATATGCGAGTCGACCATAGGTCGCCTCGCATATATAAGAGAATGCATTGGCTTAACACATATTAAAGAAAAAATGGTAAAAAGTGTTAAAAAAAAGTTTTGTTTAGGCTAATGCATTCTCTTATATATGCGAGGCGACCTATGGTCGACTCGCATATATAAGAGAATGCATTGGCACAGGGCATAACTGTAACTATCACAATGTGCTCAATGAGCCGGTTCCAATGATACCCATATTTCCATGGTTTTATTGAGACAGACCGAAGATAATTTAGGCTGTTAGGGCGTTTCTGGGCGTTCTGTTGGGTAAAGGGTTAATAGACGACCACAAAGGTTGAAGATGGGTTTAGTTTAGCAAATTCTGCGACCTGACACATAAAAAAACATGACAGGTGTCTAGATCTGCAGGGAAACAAACGTGAACAGAAATGAATAATAAAACACATTTTAAAGCATTTCGAAGACCCATAGTCAGAATGTCAATTGATAACATTAGTCAGCAAGGGAGAAAATACGCATTCATATATCAAAAAATAATAGTGGCTTGATCATGCATGAAATTAACCCTTCGAGTGCCAGGTCCGATTTTTGTATCAACCCATATACCCTGTGCCAATGCATTCTCTTATATATGCGAGTCGACCATAGGTCGCCTCGCATATATAAGAGAATGCATTGGCCTAACATTTTTTTTTTTACAATTTTTTACAATTTTAATATATTTTATTATATTCTTTAAGACTTATTGTGTAGGTTTAGGGCCGATAATATCGGCCCCTGGCACTCAAAGGGTTAAAGAATCAGATTAGGCAAGTCATTTTAACACTATCTTAACTAACTTTCATTGAAGAGTAGTTTCCTTAGGAAATGATCAGCTAATAAATTCAACATGGCCCGTTTTGGTGAATTTATTATCTAAAACAATTCCCCCAAATAGGAATCGTTGTGCACTTGTATTATCTGGTGTCTGCTTCCCAGGCAACTTGTCCAAAATGGCCATGGTCAGAACTTATGTTTCAAATTAACAACATTACATAGTATGTGGGAAGTTAAACATTCATAATCTCAAAGGAATAGTGGCTGCATCATGCTTGAAATCAAAGAATGAGATTAGTCATTTCAGTTTTATATTTACTGTGTTTGTCCCATCCTTATCAGTGTGATTAGTCCAGACAACAGATAATCACAAAGGTTTAGAATGGAATACATTTAGCAAATTCTGCGATCCGTCACATTGAAAAACATGACAGGTGTCTAGATCTGCACATGAAAATACCAGTACAAAGAATTATTACTCTTCAGCAGTCATCAAAAAGAATGGAAAATCATGTAACCAACAACGGAAGTCATATATATTTGAAAATATGAATTCATGAATAACGATTAGAGACAATATCATATCTTCAACATTCATACTGTCACATGGTGAAACATGAGTCGGGTGTCTAGATCTACAGGGAAACAAAATATTCATGAATAGTAATATTTAGACTTAGGCCCAGATTGTTTCTTGCAGCTTTGTTTGTCCCAATCATATCAGGGTCACTAGTCCTAACAGACTAACAACAAAGGTTGAGAATGGGTTTAGTTTAGTAGATACTGCGACCCGTCACATCGGGAAACATGAGTCGGGTGTCTTGATCTACAGGGAAACAAAATATTGAAATATAGAAATCTATATAGCTAAGACATAGGCCCAGATTTTTTCTTGCAGCTGTGTTTGTCCCAATCATATCAGGGTCACTAGTCCTGACAGACTAACAACAAAGGTTGAGAATGGGTTTAGTTTAGTAGATACTGCGACCCGTCACATCGGGAAACATGAGTCGGGTGTCTTGATCTACAGGGAAACAAAATATTCAATAGTATTCAATGAATAGTAATATATTTAGACATAGGCCCAGATTTTTTCTTGCAGCTGTGTTTGTCCCAATCATATCAGGGTCACTAGTCCTGACAGACTAACAACAAAGGTTGAGAATGGGTTTAGTTTAGTAGATACTGCGACCCGTCACATCGGGAAACATAAGTCGGGTGTCTTGATCTACAGGGAAACAAAATATTCAATAGTATTCAATGAATAGTAATATATTTAGACATAGGCCCAGATTTTTTCATGCAGCTGTGTTTGTCCCAATCATATCAGGGTCACTAGTCCTGACAGACTAACAACAAAGGTTGAGAATGGGTTTAGTTTAGTAGATACTGCGACCCGTCACATCGGGATACATGAGTCGGGTGTCTTGATCTACAGGGAAACAAAATATTCAATAGTATTCAATGAATAGTAATATATTTAGACATAGGCCCAGATTTTTTCTTGCAGCTGTGTTTGTCCCAATCATATCAGGGTCACTAGTCCTGACAGACTAACAACACAGGTTGAGAATGGGTTTAGTTTAGTAGATACTGCGACCCGTCACATCGGGATACATGAGTCGGGTGTCTTGATCTACAGGGAAACAAAATATTCAATAGTATTCAATAAATAGTAATATATTTAGACTTAGGCCCAGATTGTTTCTTGCAGCTGTGTTTGTCCCAATCATATCAGGGTCACTAGTCCAGACAGACTAACAACAAAGGTTGAGAATGGGTTTAGTTTAGTAGATACTGCGACCCGTCACATCGGGAAACATGAGTCGGGTGTCTAGATCTACAGGGAAACAAAATATTCATGAATAGAAACCTATATAGCTAAGACTTAGGCAGTGAAGGATTCAGGGATTTTTTGGGGACACCTATTAACGGGCAATGATAGGCCAAAAGCATATCCCAAAGGCCTGAGCGGGGGAAGTTCGGGAGGGTGTGTCCCCTTGCTGATGGTGGGGGGGTTCTCCCCCTGGAATTTTTTTTTAATTCATTGCATTGAGAGCTAATCTAGGGCTCATTGAGTCAGTATTTTGAATTTTACTGAGGTCAATTTTCTCAAGCATAACTTTGGAAATTTTAGATATGAATAGGCCCAGATTTTTTCTTGCAGCTGTGTTTGTCCCAATCATATCAGGGTCACTAGTCCTAACAGACTAACAACAAAGGTTGAGAATGGGTTTAGTTTAGTAGATACTGCGACCCGTCACATCGGGAAACATGAGTCGGGTGTCTAGATCTACAGAGAAACAAAATATCACCTCGATTATGAATTCTATATATAAGAGGCCTAAGCAGAATGACGTCCCCAGAGGGTAAATTTAGTGATGATAGCCCGCTATGCGGGAAAGCATAACTACATTCACACACTGGGGCCCTCATTCTGCAAATGACAGGCATGGCTGAGATCTAACCAGGCAGATGAAAACACCAATATTTCCAGATAAATTGAGATAAAGGTAACTCAAACAGAAAATACAAACGTCATATGCTAAATTATGCTTGTTGTCCAATTTAATTCCGTATACTTTCATCCAATTCTATCGTATCATTGTATGTTCTGTTGTATGTTTATAACTCTCCGACATTCTGATTTGGAAATAAAATTTTTTTTAAACCAAGGCATGAGAAAAAGGCTTACATCAAATTTATCCAAATAAAAAAATGAGGGCATCCAAAAATAGGGTCGGGAGGGGTGATAATATAGCATTTTTTTTACATTAGCCTTAACCCTCTGATGACAGAACCATAGGTCGCCTCACATATATAAGAGAATACATTGGCCTAACAATTTTTAACATTTTTTATAATTTTCTTTTACATTCTGGAACAATATTTTTTCATTTTTTCTGACTTTTTTTTACAATTTTATCATTTTCTATCACTTTTTCTTACATTTAAATAAAAACAATTTGATAATTTTTGATAATTTTTCTTACATTATTGATAATTTGTTCTTACATTCTTTAACAATTATAAAAAATAATTGAAATTTGTTAGGTCAATGCATACCCTTATATATGCGAGGCGACTATGGTCGACTCGCATATATAAGAGAATGCACTGGCACAGGGATTTCGCAGAAAGTTCCAGTCATGAAAGGGTTAACATGGATTAAAGATGAAAGTGTCAATGACACTGTAGTTCAATTTAGGTCGGGGAATAATTTAATGATTGACAGTAAATGGAGGAATTAGGAAAGGTGCTAATTGAAATGTGGCCGCTGGCGGCCATGTTTTTTGGCCGAATTATCCTAAAATGACTCGTTCCCATCTTCATCTCAATGTCAACATCAATGAAAATTTTATGAAGATCAGACAAACAGTACGGCCTGTAGCCCCGAGTCAACGGATTCAATTTTGAAATCCAAGATGGCCGCCACATGCCATGTTTTTTTGGCTGAATGACCCCCAAAATGACTTGTTCCCATCTACATGTCAATATCAACATTCATGACAAGTTTCATAATGATCGGATCAGGGATGTGGTATGTAGGGTGTGCCAAAGGATTTAGTGATGCAAAGAGTAAATTCTAAAATGGCCACCGGCGGCCATGTTTTTTTGCCGAATGACTCCAAAATGACTCGTTCCCATCTACATGTCAATGTCAACATCCATGACAAATTTCATAAAGATCAAACAAACAGATCGTTCTATAACCCATGCTAATGGATTTTGTAGAAATATTTAGTCATACAAAGAGTAAAATCCAAAATGGCCATTGGTGGCCATATTTTTTTGCCGAATGACCCCAAAATGACTCATTCCCATCTAGAGGTCACCCCGATGATCCATATGAGGTTTGGTGATGATCGGATCAGAGATGTGGTCTGTAGGATGTGTCAAAGGATTTAGTGATGCAAAGAGTAAAATCCAAGATGGCCACCAGCGGCCATGTTTCTTGGCCGAATGATCCTAAAATGACTCGTTCCCATCTACATGTAAATGTCAACATTCATGACAAATTTCATAAAGATCCCACTAAAATACGACCTGTAGCCCGCACCAAAGGAAATTGTTGACGGACACACGCACACGCGGACGACGAACACCAACAGCTCAAACTTACAAAGTAAGTTGAGCTAATAAGTGGTTACACTCCAACCGAACGCATGCTCCGACGTTTTCGCTTTCACTCTGTCCCATTCTTATCAGGGTGATAATCCTGACAACAGACTATCACAAAGGTTGAAAATGGGTATTTTTTTAGCAGATTCTGCGACCAGTCACATCGAAAAACATGACAGGTGTCTAGATCTGCATGCCAAGATGTTAGTGCAACAATGAGGACTGAAAGCTAACACAGATCAGCTCAGCGTAGACAGGGAGTTTGCTAGAAACTGGAAATCAGGTAAGCAAAATCATCAAGACACAGTACGTGTTAATGTGGGAAATGTATACATAAGGCCAAAAAAAAAGGGTTTTGATTCTCAGGCAATTTTTTTTGAGAATCGATGAGGTAGCGAGGGTTTTATTTTTATTTTTTGTTATGGGGATCATGCCCATAGTTAGCATGGGTTATTATGCCTTCCCAGGTTAAGAAAATGTAAGGAGAACATTGTTTTGATATAAACTAATGTATTCCACTATAAAAATTGGCCAATTATCACATTGTACTACCCGTACATCAAATCTGGAATAAAGAATTACATAAATATATGACATTGTACTCTCCGTACATCATATAGAGATTTACCAGAATGATATATATGTACAATGAATATTTCAATTTACTGTTGTTGATATATTTGATATATGTATGTACCTTTTTATAGTATATATCTATTTATATCTATCTATATACTAGTCGGATTACTTATGTCATTTTGCATTTTTGGTTTGTTAAAAGTGATCTGAAAACGGATTATGAATACCTAGTAGGTGTGTTTTCAGGATTCACTTGTTTCCATTCTTGAATTTTGGTGGGACGGCCTAAATCGGGGGTCAAAATAATTTAGAGAGCGTTTCGTATTTACAGAAAACGATAGATGGTGTCATTTGGCGTATGGTGATCGGTGCGATTTGAAACTTCTCCAAACTACTAGATATGACCTTTAAATGTATTTTTGAAAATTTTGATGTGATCGGTTCATTCTTGTTGGCTACAGTTGTGATAAAATTTTAACACTGAGCCCTATGGAGATTGTAAATGGCGTCATTTTGCGTATTATGATACGCGCGTACTGATATCCTAAAAAATACTAAGTATGAAACACAGACGTAGTTTTAAAAAGAATGGATGTGATCAGATGATTCTTGCTGGGTACAGTTGCGATCAAAATTTAACACTTAACCCTATGGAGAATTTTGTGTTATGCTCAAACGTTGATTGTAATATCACTTATTGGCAATCGTGCGCAACTATATATGTAGACTAACACTAGTGTTTGACCCACTGTAACTATCCATGGTTTAATAGATGCAATATATGATATAGTTATGCATCAAGATACAGTAATTGGCAAAAGTAAGTGTCGAATGGTTTTGTAATTTCGATAATATGCAGCCTGTTGAATCAAAAGAAAATAATCACAACAGACAGTTCACGATGTGATGACATATTATATTATTGTTTTATTTGATACTTGTCTGTCTTGTTGTCCACTGACAGTTTTTAAAACAACATCATAACGGGATGTAGTGTCACACATACACAGGTATAGATAGTAGTTGTGCGTTAACTCAATCGTTTTCATCGGAGTATATCCCACATGCACTGAGAGAATCTGTGTTTTCGCAGGATTTGTGCTACTGATAAATGGACATTTCGGCTCAGCTGAGATCTTTACTATAGCGGTATAGGCTTTGCTTTCACACTTCCCACGCCAGTTATATTTGGCCAACTTCAGTACAGCGACTGAACCCCAACATTCACCATCAATATTCTGACCACAGTTAATCTCCACGCTTCGTGTATAGCTGTAAAATCAAGTAAATTCGAATTTCAGCTAAAGTAGAGCTTAATGAGTAAAATAGATATCAACCATAGAACTTGCATTTTCCTGAAATTCCAAGTAGGTGCTTAGTAACCGTTACTAAGGAGCTATCGGGACCAGTGGCAAAGTCTCCCGATGTTATAATGATCATTAGCCTATATGCAGAGCATGGCTGCATAGTTTTTGACATACAGCACTGCTCAAATTAAGCGACCTGTTTTAACGAGGTGTACATGCGTTCATACCGCGGTGCAATACCGCGACATACCGCAGATTCGCGGTTGCACAACCACGCGCGTACCGCGGTACCACCGCGACGTTCACGGTACCACCGCACTACCAGCGGTAACGAATGTTGATAGCGCGGTGGCACGCGGTAATGCACCGCACAAACGCGGTGACATTACCGCTACGCGGTAGCATTTTTGTAACGAGGTTAATGACGGGATTCGATGGCTGACCGTCAATCTTCCAAAATAGGACGGCCGTTTTCACGATCCCCGTCCATGATTGTGTACCGTGAAGTGTATTATTAAAATATTGAAATAGATGAAAGCCGATTATCGGGAAATATGCCCATTATAACGGGCTTCCAGATTAAGTAAAGGTAATTATAAGTTACTTTGAGAGTCATTTTTCAATTAATGAGAATATTAAAATATTACAATAACATTTCTAGGCTCGTTTTATTGCCAATAATTCCCATAAATGACACTATTTGTAATCAGTGTTTGTTATCGGGAAGGGAACAAATGATTTCGGCCATTTTAGACAGCTCGATAAATCCTGTATCTACAGTTTATATCAATGTTCAGATGTACGTGATCCCTAAATTGAATGATAACGACACTATTTAAATAGTCCCCAGAATAAATATCGTTATTAACTTTATTGACACTCATTAACTGCAAATCACAAACACCATTAGTTCGTATAACGGGAATTATTGTCTTAGCAATAAAAGACACAAAGTGGAACTCCCGTATATCCAGGAAAAACACACATTCTGCGCAAAAGCACGTGTCACTGATTACGTCATACTGCAGCTGGCAGACTTTGTTAATATAGAGCACGGGGCACTTAAATTAAGATGTCGTCATGTCTTTTTATAACTGGCCTCAATGGGTGAAATAAATATTTGTGTTTTGTTGATGGTGCTATTAGTAAAACTACACACGTGACGCGCGAATGGCTGTTTTGGACACTTGTATTTCCATTACTTCAATGCGTCCGTTTGGCTTACATAATGCTCGCAGAAGGTAGTTCAGATATTTATCGATCTATTTTGGTATTGGAATAATATTATGTGCGAACCGCCACATTCGATCTTTAAAATGTTGTGCACGTAATAGCTATTTATAAATATTTGTCGCACAAAAGTGAGACAAACGCTCTTTATTGCTACCGTATCGGGAATAAACTAACAAGGACACCGAATTCGATCACTTGAAATAATTATGTTACAATGTTAACCTCTGTATATAACCAAACAAACATATTTAGAGGTCAACTTTCCAACACCATGAATGTTTTCTTCCGAATAACGATTAGATAGGAATACCGGTATGTGATATAATTTATACTGCGACCCACCGAGAACTACAAGTGCACGCCCTCGCCAAAAGTTGCAATTTCACATCAAACGATGCCGCCCGACACACACTCGTGAGCTCAATGAATGGTATGAAATATCCAGGGTACATAACCTCTATATAATTACCAGATTTCATAGAAATTTTATGATGAAATAAAACATGTTCTCAAGGAATTTGACAGGTTAATATTAACCCTTCCATGACAGGGAGCTTCCTGAAATTTTTTGAAAACCCTGTGCCAATGCATTCTCTTATATATGTGAGTCTCCCATATGGATAAGAAATGAATGGACAAAACCTCTTACATATTGTTCCTTCCGTGCTTCCTTGTGAGCATACTAAAAATCATTCAACATGATCTACGATAATAAAATACAGAGATCTAAAGGTGGCATGAAAGGATTTTCACTCCAAGGGCCAATACAGCAATGCCCCAAATAATAGACTCCTTAACCACAGCAGAATTATGGGTAATTTTTCAGGATTTAGTTAGAAATATGGCTTGTTGCCATTCATCGGAAAGCTCTCACTGGGAGCTTTCCAATTAATGGCAACAAGCCATATTTTCGACTAAATCCTGAAAAATTACCCATAATTCTGCTGTGGTTAAGGAGTTGATTATTTAGGACATTACTGTAACTCTGCAACAAATGAGTGGACAAAATCCATAAGCATACCAATGATCATTGAAATCTGACCATGATAGCTGAGATATATGGGGGTGGGGGTGCTTACTTTAGGCATCTGTGGGTGACTCATATCTTTGTCCACTATAACACCTTTCACCAACATTGTGTCTTCCAGTTTCCCTCCGACCTTTCCATCCATCTTTATTAATTCAAAGTCAACATCTTTCCTCTCGAGGTCAGCTACAGACAGAACGGCATTGACAGCTATTTCCGCCATCTGCCTGTGACATCTGTTAACTCTGTAATGATGAATGTCACATAATTAGGGGAGGAGCTAACAAATGCAGAGGGAGTGTATGAATGGGGAGGGGCTGATAAGACAAGGGGGGGGGGGGGGGTGACAGGATGGCATTGACAGCTATTTTGGCCATCTGCTTGTGACATCTGTTAACTCTAAAATGAGGAATGTCAGATGAAAAGGAGAGAGCTAACAAATACAGGGGGGGGTGTGGGAGAGGGAAGGGGTCTGAAAGGACACAAAATTGCGAACACTATTTTACTATAGTCAAACTTTGTTAAGTTGAAAGTCGGCAACTCGAATACCCCACTTAAGTCGAAGCCATTGCCTGGTCCCGGCTGAGCGTGTGAACAAAGCCATTAGAATAATCACGGTTAAGTCGAACGTGGATAAGTCGAAATTCCGCTTAAGTCGAAACAAAATTTTGTCCCACCAGCCAGCTTATAACACTAATTACAATGGTTAAGTCGAAGCGCCGTTGGCGATGCATCGCCGTGTGATTATAACTCAGTGTGCTTCTATTCAATTGCCAAAAAAGCTGTGAAATTCCCCCCCCCCCCCCCCCCCCCCCCCCCGTGTGAGGATTAGTAGTGTTGACAGACGAAATGAAAATCATACTAGTATTTAAACCGCCTGATACAGAGAATAATTTCATTCATTGTAATGCGTTATCTCATGTTATCTCACGGCCGACGACCTTATGAAAATGCTGGGAATCAGCGATAAACTATAGAAAGAATCAACGACTAGATACATGCAGAAACCACAGTCCCTGATCACAGTCACTTCCAATCCTGAATCCCAATTTTTGTAAATACTATTGTAATCACTTTCGGGTCAAATGTACTTTTTTTATTTCTACCGCAAATTTGTTGACGTTTTCTTATCATATTCTGTGTTTTTGTTATATTATTCAATAAATAATCTGAACAAATATCATCTTGTCTGCTGTACGTGATCAGCATAGTTACTGCCTATTGATTTAGCGTGGGTATATAGCGTGCACACGGTTGAAAACAATTATTTTCGGATCGAAATGAATTCAACTAGTTGGAATTTGTGGTCACCAAATGGTCGAAATGATTAAGTCGAACACACGGATAACTCGAAGTAATCCAATGGTCCCTTGCGATTCGACTTAACGAAGTTTAACTAAACCACTTTAGGGCGACAGAAGATGGTTTCAACACATGTCAAAACTTCGACTTTAGAAAGTCAAATTGGTCAGGGCATCTTTAAGCACCAATCTTGGCAAACAAAGCTGAATTATCTGTTTCTCAAAAAGTTTTTTTTTAAATGGCCAGACAGGCAAGTTTTAAATTCATTTATTTAGGCACAGAATTACCTGGCAGGCTTTTATTCTAACTTTTTATGACAACAGACAGGTTTTTATATGTTTACTCCCGAATCATCACCAAACATTGCGGAGTGTGCATGTAACAGTCTGTTGTATAGCACGAAGCATACAATTTAAACAAACCAAAAATAAAACATCTAATATCAGAAATACTCTAGGGAAATGTTGAAAAGAAGTTGAAATTTGTCTGGATAAATGGTCAGTAGTTTGTCGGCAGTTTTACGGCAGGTATATTTCAGGCCTGGAAATCTCAAGGCGGGCTGGCGGGCTGCCCGCCTACAGCCCGCCTAGAATTTTCCAAGGCGGGCTTTTTATAGCCCGCCTCGTCTACGATAGGACATTTATTATTTAGTTATTTTATTGTGTTTAATGAGTAAAATACTGCATCGAAATCGTAATTATATTGTACAGTGTGGGGACTGTGCGCATGCGTGACTTGACGGTAATGTCAAATGGGAATTATAGCGGAATCAGTCAATTCCGGAACGAACTGTTTCGTAAATCTGATCTTTTGATCGATTCTCACACATTTTATGACCAAAATAAATAATTTCTCTTCATAAGATTGAGCTTACAATATATTTCACTGGATAAAATGACACATGTTTGTGGATAGTGAGAACCAAATGTCACTGTCCCAATTAAGTTCAACCTTTCGTTCCGTTTCCGGTTCCTATCAGTGAAAATTGTATTTAGCTTGCAGCCGTCTTTTATCGCTTCGATTGACAATATTTTAATATAATTAGCTAAATGTATCCACGTATTCTAGTTTACACTGTTATTCAATTATTAAAGTTCAGAAACTATTTTCTATGTCCCCAATTGCAAACACCCAGTAAATCTATAGATAGCGACTTGACCGCTGCAGTCTGCGATCGACAATGGAATATGGATTACTTTGAGAGAAAAAGCAGTCAATATTCAAGTGCAAATATACTGGATTTAATATTGTTCTTGATTGTGTTTTTTACGTAAAATTACACTTTCATGGAGAATGCTTTTAATGTGGACAAACTCACCCAATTCCGTTGCATGGGTTGGGCACCGACTGACAAATTGTTGAGTACAAATACTCTTACATTTTGTTTCTTGTACATATAGATTATCACAACATATAAAACCATTTTATTACCATAATTACTGTGGGGGATTTTGACATTCACAACTCTATGGACACTTTGTTTCCACATGAAGAAAATTAATTTAAATGGAGTTATACAACATCAAAAATAGACAAACTAACGGTAGTAGTAACTCAGATAAAATAAATCATAACTTTAAAAGTTGAGGAGGGCTATAGCCCTCCTAGGCATATCTAGGAGGGCTATTAATAGCCCTCCTGGATTTTCTAGATCGCCAGCCCTGATATTTTTAATTTTTAGTAGGTCTTACACTAAGCAATTACCAAGCCATATTTTTATGACGGGGCGGGTGTTAGGCCTGTAAAGATTCCATGTCTGAGTTTAGTGTGTCTGCCATTTGCAAAATGAAAGTCCCCAGAGGGTGAATTTAGTGATGCTATCCTGCATAGCAGGCTAGCATCACTAAGTTCACCCTCTGGGGACATCATTCTGCTTAGGCCTCATCTTCTCTGGAAAGTTTCTTTATTATCGCATTTCTATAGAACCTTCATCAGATTCTATTTCTTTTTTAGTTTAATTTCTCTATATGGGTGTATGTAACATCACAATATTCGCCATTTAGGAACTTCAATCTAGCCTATGTCTCCCATATCAGATGAGGCCATACAAAATGGGGACCTCATTCTGCAAATGACAAGCACACTAAACTCAGGCCTGCAACGATTCAACAAAATTTCATTGCATCACAGTTTACAATTTGATTCAAGAACTATGTCATCACAAACATTTGATACACTATATGATCCATCTCCCATTCTCTATTTTCATATGTTGATTAAATTTAGTTCATGTGATTTAATTGTCAAAGCAATATGTTTCCGTAACTGTGTATCTTGATGAACTGCACATAATTTATATGTCTCCACTGGTTTAAATGAAGTGCACACTCTGACCTTTCACATTTGATGCCTTAAAATTACCCTTGAAGCTACCTTCGCAACTATGACATCAGGGATATTATAATATTCATTTACTGCCTGGCGATAGTGTGTAGAATTTTAATCCCTAATAACGAAAACCCGGAGTGTTATATCTCTCGTTTAAAATTTGATTTTACGTGATATTTTTCAATAGTAAAATAATATTCAATACAAGAGGTGGCATCAGAGATGCTGTGTCTCGTTTTCGGTGGCTTACCGCCGGTGGCTACCGCCAATTGGTGTGCATCAGTATCGGTAGACTAATTAATAGGTAAAATCGAAAAATGACTAATTAAGGGCCATAACTCATATCAAATTTTATCAGGCCAGGCTGGTTTTCGAACTCGTCCGAAATATTCTTGGCAAGTATGTCTATTCCAAATTTTAAACAAATCGGAGGACGTTTGTTGAAGTTATCGCGCTAACGAGCTAAAAATTCACGAAAAATGACTAATTAAGGGCCATAACTCTATCAAATTTTATTGGGCCAGGCTGGTTTTCGAACTCGTCCAGGATTATTGGAAGACACTTATATACCAAATTTAAGTTGAATCGGATGACGTTTGTTGAAGTTATCGTGCTAACGAGCTCAAAATTCGTACAAAATGACTACTTAAGGACCATAACTCTATCAAATTTTATCGGACCGGGCCAGTTTTCTAACTTGTCCAAGGTATTCTTGGGAGACACCTATATATCAAAATTTCAATCAAATAGGATGATGTTTGTTAAATTATCGTGCTAACGAGCTGAAAATTTGTGAAAAAATGACTAATTAAGGGCCATAACTCTATCAAATTTTATCGGACCTGGCCGGTTTTCGAACTCGACCGAGATATTATTGGGAGACACCTATATACCAAATTTCAATCAAATCGGATAACGTTTGTTGAAGTTATCGCGCTAACGAGCTGAAAATTCGTGAAAAATGACTAATTAAGGGCCATAACTCTTATCAAATTTTATCGGACCAGGCCGGTTTTCGAACTCGTCCGAGATATTCTTGGGAGACACCTATATCCCAAATTTCAATCGAATCAGATAACGTTTGTTGAAGTTGTTGCGCTAACGAGCCTAAAATCAGTGAAAAATGGCAAAGGGCCATAACTCTGTAATAAATGCGCGGACGAACCAGATTTTTTGTCTGCAGCTTACGTGCATGGATATGTACTGACACACCAAAAAAAAATTTAATCCGTCAATAAACGGTTGAGTTATAAGCAAAACAGGCCGCCCGCCCGCCCGCCCCTCATCAAACTATAAGTCGAGTTTTGGAAAAAAACTCGACTAAAAACCGCATACATTGTATCGCGGTGTTATTTTGGAAAAATCGCGGTTTTTAAA
This sequence comes from Siphonodentalium dalli, assembly GCA_032622095.1. Taxonomy (NCBI): domain Eukaryota; kingdom Metazoa; phylum Mollusca; class Scaphopoda; order Gadilida; family Siphonodentaliidae; genus Siphonodentalium; species Siphonodentalium dalli. The sequence continues at coordinate 133,495,292 of CP136067.1, read as the reverse complement.
AACAACTAGTGACAGCAGTTAACCAGCAACCGGCAAATAGGCCATATTATGGAATACTTCCACTGATGTTATTAATCAGGGTTTCCGCTAGGGGGTAGGGGAATGGGGCCGGTAGCCGTCAAGGGGAAAAATCAAGGTAAAAGTAGCCTGTTTTAGCACTGGTTGAACTACATTCGTTATATCGGCCAATAGAATCGTGTGAGAGTAGAAATGGCAGATTGTTTTGTTCCATTTCTGCCCAAGTGCCAAGCTATCAAACCTTATACATGTACCCAGGCCTTATCATTCCCCCCAATTCAAGCCGACTACCGGTGTCCCCAAATTACGACAAAGTCCCCAAAATAAGAGTTTGTTTTATTGTTTTATCGATGTTTTTGACAGACTAAACACATTTTTTTTTTCGATCGGAAACGGAAACGGAAATCAAAATCGGAACATTGTAAAACGCGGAATACGAGTTCTAATTTAATAGTGAATTACCCCCCTTTGAAATTATCACACTCTTCTGTCTTGGAAAGATACGAATGTTTCAGCTTTGATTTTAGAATAAAATTTTGAAAATAATCATGAGTTCGCGAGGGAGGCCTCGAACAAGTGGCAAGTCTCACAATAAAACGAGCGGTACATACTCTTCCAAACGCAAACGAAAAGAGGAAGACAGTCAAACTGCGCCCATAACATCCTTCTTTACAAACATTGCCGCTGGCGAAACTGACAAAACGAAGGAAACTGAAAGTGAAAATTTCACTGAAACCGAAAGTGAGCCGACCGGCGACTGTCAGTCATTTTGTTCACTCTGTTCAATAAGGGGTTATTTAGCAAATTAGTGTTTGGTTAATAACCATCATCCCAAAATCCATATATATTATTAAATACACGATTTCATCATCAACTTCATTCTTGATAAGTTGATTAGGCCAAACTTTTTTATTTTCCTGCTTTACGGATCCGCCGACCCTGTTTTATATGGCCCGACAAGGAAATAAAAATCAAATATAATTTTTATTTTTATTTTCACAGCCGACAGCTGTTTCTGCTTATCAGTAACAAATTATCTAACCACATTTCACTGATTAAAGATGCATAGGACACACCAACTATAGATATCTCTGGCTTTAATTACTTTTAACTACATCCATGAAAACTGAGAAGTCAGCTTGAGTTTATATGTGTTGGCCACCAAGATACCTGTTTGCTTTCTATAAATCTTGACATCTCTTTAAAACTTTAAATGGCCTTTAGAATACATTTTGTATTCCTGGGAATTTACGGTGATCTTTATGACTGAAGACTGAAGAGTATGTGGGTTTGCTCAAGTTGCACATTCACTATTTATCACTACCGGTACCACTAATCTCACCATTCCCATGTGTTTATTAACCTCTCTATACTAAATACTCATTGACCAGACAAGTAGATTCCTCAGGAAAGGTTCAGATAATAAGTTCAACAAGTTCTAAACTTATTATGTGAACATTTCCCACCAACTAATAGGAATCCTTCTGCAAATATATTATCTGTCGGCTACTTATTTTTCCATGACATCCATCCAGATGAATAATGGACTATTTCAATGTATACATTATAACTGAATGGGGGAGTCCATTTATTCAATAATTAAAATGTTGAACAAAAACAAACCCTTTATTTCTGGATTTTTTCAATATTATTCAATAATCTGAGCTATGTTTCAAATAATAGTACTGGATTTGAATTTTGTGATATACATCCGAAAAGTGTTCTCTATAAATGACTGACAGAGAATTATAAAGACACAGTTACAACCTTAGCGAATGTCCAAAAAAAAAAAATGATTCGAGCATTTTTATTTTTATTTTTTTTTCCGACCGACCCTACCAAAACAAGGTTAAAAAAATACGTAAAGCAGAAAAATAAAAAATTTTGGCCTTAGATTTAATTTTTAATCAATTCATTTATTTATATTTTCATCAGTTTGTGACTGTCACAATATACATAACTTAAGTTAGCACTTAAGTTCACATAATTTTGAACACATTCAGCAACAAGAATTAGATACTAAAATTATATTTATTAAATAATTGACTTAATAATATATTAGAATTATGCACAAGAATAAAGTCAAAAAGTGTTTTGGGATGATGAGTTTGATATCCAATTCTGTAAATGGTACTGTATGAAACAATTTTCTGGATGTGACCTTGTATATTGCTCTGAAAATGTGAAATGGACTAGAAATGAAAGATTCAATTCAATACAATTAGGTTGAAATAGATACTTATTATAGTCTGAGAAGCCAGGAAATGGCGTTTCGTAGACTTGAAATCTCAAATTTTCGCAAACCTGCCGGAACCATGGTCCGGCAGGTTTGTTCGGTGTCCCCAAATTAGACTAATGGAAAGGCCTGTGTACCTGTAACTTTAAAACTAGTAAATTTATTAGATATAAATTAATTTACGAAGTACAGAACACCAGTAATTTGGATCCCGAGTTAAACGTGCTCACTGTGGAAGACCCAGCAGATATTTTGGATGCATAACGTAATCGGAATATATTTTAGCAGCTGTAGTGTAAATATAGAAGGCTGATTACATATCTGGCTGATGAGTATTCTTTGTGGGCAGTGGTAAGATGCCTTGATGCCCGGTGCGGCTACTCCCACATTTCTCTCTCGCTCTATTACAAAGTGAACAGTATATTTTGCGGTATAAAACATGACAGGTACGATTAAAATACTGCTCTTTTGCATAACATAACCGGGTACTAACCCCAACGTAACTAACCAGCCTCAAAGGCATAGCTTCTATCGATGTCAGTTCTGATCACTTCCCGTTTCAATTTTCTGTATAACAACGCGTTTAGAGTGTGTACACTCACAAGATATAAAATAAATTCACCTTTTAAAATTCCTTAGTCCTATTCCAACAAAATTCAGAAGATTTAAACATCTTTATACCTTTATAGACATGCAGTATGTCCTGGGGTATGGCAGGAGGGGGAAACTTGGCGAGGGGAACGGGGCCGTCAAGGGGACCCCCTGCCGGTATAGCGGAAACCCTGTATTAATATTATTATATAAGGTACGATTAATCGATTATAGTTGATTATTGACGACAGATTATCGATTATCAAAACCTCTAAAAAAATGAATATCAGTACATCTCCATTACGGTCACCGTACTGCAATACATACTGAATCATTATACGTTTCGTATCATGAGAAAATGTATAGTTACAGCCCCAGCAAGTGTCTGAAAAACAGTATTAATTTTGTTTGGCCTTACTTACATTTTGGAGCCCAGTGTGGTCATGGCTAGCTTCACTAATAAATCTGTACTGTTGGCATCAATGGGAAGTGTTTCCGTGATTGTGTTCAGGTGTTCACAAGCTATTTTAGCTGCCATCTCGTAACCATCGGCGATACGGATCGGATGAATTCCTCTGTCTAATAATTTCTCCGCTCTTTCAAGCAAAGCTCCAGCAAGAACTGCAATTATAAAGTTTAAAGCGAAATGTTATGGTCTAGTACTAATTATTAACCCTTCCATGACTGAAGTTTGCTGAAATTTTGAGAAAACCCTGTCCCAATGCATTCCCTTGTATATGTGAATCTCCCATAGGAGAATGTACTGGCACAGGATTTTAAATGCTGCACCAGAGCAGCTCCCATCATGAAAGGGTTAAAGTGATGTCACTGATGTGGAAACACTCTGGAAGAACTGCTAATATAGTTTAAAGTGATGTGAAACATTCCACTGAGGTGTTCCGAAAAGGAATAAGACATCCTTATGCCAAAATAAGTTATTTTCATATATAAAATCCAGTCAGAAAACAGCTTCATTCTTATTAACGAATTATACGCAGTGACTATTATTGGCACAATCATTGCTGTAATGTTTATGCCAAATAAAGCGTCCCGAATAAAGTAGTAAATATTTACGCTTATGCATAGTTCCAACATTGTGTTCTCTGAAATGTTATAGTGGATGTGGTTGGAACTTTCGACAATCTTAGTTCATTGCTACATTCTCCCAATGGGGATAGTGTTTTGATACTAACTGATTGGTTTTATTCAATGATATAAGTACATAATATGTCTTTAAAGCAACACATGGTCTAGTCCCAATTATTAAAGTGTTGATCATGTCACAAATGAATCACAACTAGTGATGTAACGATACGGGGGTTATCGGTAAAAACCGATAGCCGATATTTTCAGTAGAATTATCGGCCGATCCGATACAGATACCGATAAGTCTTGTACGTGAACCAAACTCCATATCAATTTGTCTTTTAAATTACAAAATATTGTCGGCAAAGAACCGATATTGCGATAACCTGGTTGCAAAAAAGTTTAGATTACATTCCCCAAAAACCCTGGCAAAACGATTTAATATTTCGTTGCATTCACAAGATTTCCTCAATATTTGTTTGATTCCGTTACCGTGCCTTACGGAATCAGTCCATAATCCATTTGAGTCAATGACGGCAATTTCAATTTCAATATGCCAAACTCAATCTTTTTCAGAAGTTGAACTTGCGTTTAATAACAACTACAATGTCCCGCATAAATTGTTGACATTTTCTCTGCCCATGACAGCAGATACAAATCCCGCCCATAGAGCACTCTGATTGGTTCGGATGGTTCTATCAAACAAGTTAGTCACCTCCTCCATCTTCAGTCATCGTATACCAGAATGTCAATCAATTTGAATCAAAAGCACTTTAAACACACATACTTAACTGTTGTTAACACGTGATGTTTCTATATATTGAGGAATAGCGAGTCACACTGTCAAGTGTGACTCGTCTATTTATAAACACTGTGATTTTTAGTTTACTGTGTCATCTGTCAACATGTGGCTTGTTAGTGATTCCTACTCGATGACATCAAATGCATGCAAATAATCGTTTGATATTACCGCCCGGCATCCGCCTTGGGAAGATAATAACAATGTGACAACTTACTGTCGCACGTGGTGCCGGATTAATTCCACACCCCCATGAATACATCACTAAATGATACCGGTACATCAGTCTGATTCACTCACAGGAAGATTCCGTCCTCATGCTAATGCCAGGGGCGTCAGTTATTCGCTTTCAACATGTGCTACTCGGCACTCACAAGTAATTTTAATTGTATACAGTTTATGTTTTAACTTTAATTATTGAGCGTTCCGAACTACGGTACCTTTGGAAATGTTATTTGGGTCATGAGTGTACCAACAGTCTCATGTCGATGTTGTCATGATGATCATGGTATATCACTGTATGTGATGGAGGGCTGACCACTGCGTAAAATAGTCGCTATTTTTTCTGGAAATTCCCGTCATTTATTTAATATTCAAGTCGGAATTGGTGTAACAACGTTCACAAAGGACGCGACATGTATCGGTTGACGATATCGGTCGGGAGACTAAATTTTACCGATACCGATATCTTGCCGATACCACATATATCGGACCGATCCGATAGCCGATACTGATAATCGGTACATCACTAATCACAACACTGACTGGCTGAGCATATAGAGATCACAAGTTCAAAACCTGGGAACCTGTGGCTGTTCTAACGAGGAAATTATATTTCATTCTGCCATACATGGTCCTTCATTTACAGGTGCACAATCGTGCGTCTTGAAATTGAAAAGTAGCAGGCCCCACGATCTTAATTAACTAATAAAGTGCAGCACAGTAAGGGCTGGGTTAACAACGATCGTCTGAGAGGTCTTCTGGGAGTGGGGATACGATTAATATTTTGACATAAAAAGTTGATGAAGATATAATAAATATTGGTAGCTACAGACATTTACAGTATGAACTGCTGTATTTCTGCATTTTGTTCGCCGACAACTGGTAGCATGCAGGCAACATTTCTCCAGGTAAATAACAATTGTTTTTATATTAGCCTTAATATCATTTGCAAAATGATTTCAAAGAAAATGTGACACTAACCAACGACTCCTGTAGTTCCGTCCCCGATCTCATCATCTTGTGATTTAGACAGCTGCACCATTAGCTTGGCGATCTGGTGGTCGACATCCATTTTGTCAAGGATCGTGGCGCCGTCGTTGGTGATAGTGATGTCCCCATCAGGACTGACCATTAGTTTATCTAACCCCTTTGGTCCCAAGCTTGTTTTCAGCACATTTGATACTGCTTTTGCAGCAAGGATGTGTGACTGGAAAAACATAAAATTCATATATCATAACAACCGAAACAAAATTAAAATTTTAGATGGTACTAGTATATAAATTAGAAAAAGAGATAAATTCGGAAAAGTTAATAGAATTCTTGAAGAGGAGGAGGCCACGGGGCAGATAATACGACTATGCCCATGAAACCCACCTGCTGAAGCAGAAAAGACTTGCATCCTGTACCAAAAAGATTTCTTGGTAGACATGTGCCAAAAAATAGATCATTGTGTCCCATATGCAGTAGCTCAGATAAACCCAAAAACAACTGAGCCTCCTAAAAGGAAACAACACGTACTTCCTGTGCCCTAATGATCACAGGGTGAAGGTGTCCAGGATAAACATTGGTCATAGGCAAGGGACATAACTCATTCGTTCATGTTCCTCATAGAATAAAGGAACCTCCCCCCCTCCGCCCCTCAGAGGATGAAGCAGCACTAGCACGACATCCAGAGGATGTTGACCAGCCCACAAGACATGAAAAAGGGGGCACCGAGAGGAGAAAACACGGTTATTTTTCGATAATAAACTAGAAGCGCTAATTTGCGCATCAAAATTAGGCTACCCTATTCTCCGGTCACCCTCAACCAAATCAAAATCGTCGCTTGTGTTCTGACAAAGTGTTGCCTTTTGTCGGCACGACGATGGTGATTATGTGTGAAAACTTACTACGGCGGTCGATGTCGGTCATAACGGTTAATAACTCTCTTATGCAATGCGGAATATCTTGAAAAATACCTTAAATACAATATTTATCACCGAAGATGGAACATCTTAATCATTCCCGGAAGTATCAATATGATGCTGCTAAAACTCAGTTTGGTTGGTGCGTTAAAACAGGTAAAAAGGGGAACATCTCTAGCCAGAGTTTAACCGAGCGAGTTCCACTCACTGCTTGAGCTGATTCTCTCAAAAAATACGGAAACGCATACATGTATGTCGAATCGCGAAAATACAAATACCAATGTAATGTTTAGTAAGTTTTCACACATTATATATTTTCCCGCCAAAACAGATTGAATAGTTCTGACTCGCCAACGACCAGGACTTCATGTTTGAAATACTTCAGAAATTATATAAGTCGCATTTTCATTTCAGTTGTCCCTATGTTGTGCCATACATTTGCAATATGCCGCACAATATCTGTATATACCGTTATGAATAGTTACCAGTATCGCTCACAAACCGCTAGTGGTATGTAATTCTAAATGCTCGATATAGGTACACCATTCTAACGCCCCCTACCGGTTTAGCATCGGGAAGAAGTAAACGAGTGTTTGGGATGAATTTGATCTTTATTTTATAAGTTAGTTAATGAATGCATTTGCAGAAAATAGTCCCCAGAATATTTACTGACATCGACCACCGTAGTAAGTTTTCACACAAAATCAGAATTGGCGTGTCGACAAAAGGCAACACTTTGTCAGAACACAAGCGACGATTTTGATTTGGTTGAGGGTGACCAGAGAATATGGTAGCCTAATTTTGATGCGCAAATTAGCGCTTCTAGTTGTTTATCGAAAAACAGCCGGTTTGAGAGTATAATTTACAGGTCTGGGTCAACCTGAAATGGGGCTACTATAGCCAGAAGTGGCTATTATTGCAGACTGAATCGCCCCGACATGGACTTTTTAACAGACTAGAATATATTTTAAAACACCGATTAAAAGTATATAACCTACATTTGATTGGTCGATGCAGTCAGGTGGGTTAACTTGGACAAAATGGCTAATTATGATGACATTTCGGTGCGCCAGCTCTTCCTTTTTTAAAGAATAAATGAAGATTTCCAATGTAATTTCACATGGTACAATCTTTAATTAGTTTTGCAAACTTTTATCTTACTTTTCCGATAAAACGCTTACCTCTGCGAAACACTAATTATCTACACAGATGTGTTTTCAAATGTGCCAAAGCGGATGGCGATGTGTTTGACAACCGGAAAATTCGTTTTAGTATCATAAACTCAAATTTACTCATCGCAGACGATTTTCCAGTAGCCAGATCTGGCAATAATAGCCACTTCTGGATATAGTAGCCCCATTTCAGGTTGACCCAGACCTGATGTATAGCTGAATACAGCTAGGTTAGCTGAATACAGCTATTGTAGCTGTATTCTCACATTTGCCAGACCTGATAACGCCAGGCCTGAACATACATGTATATAAAAGAATGCACTGGCTTAGTTTCAAGGTAAATATTGTTAGGCCAATACAATCTCTTATATATTGCCAAAAAGCGGGTTTTTCGATCACAGAGCTGCAATGCTGGCATAAAAGTCAATGATTTCAACTTCTGTGTGGAAAATGTTCTAGAATATTCTCAGTTGAGTCACTGCAGTCAGACACATCTTTCTATAACACCTACTTTGGAAATTATATTCATAAATCGCAATAAAAATATCTTTAAAAGGAGATTTACCAGGAACTTCGTCTAAGTGCCGAGTGTAATATGGACAGGGCGCAGTGTATTCTAGAATCAAGATTTGAAGATGGGGTTGTCAAGTGATATAAATGTAAACCTTGTGAGCATCAATTCCAGTTAGCCGACTTTGTCTATCTTGTCCTTTTATTATTATAAACGGTCGACCATATTCATCGAATGCAATTGTTCCCTGCGACATTGCTGATGATGTGATTTCTATAATATATGTATCCTTCGAGTGGATTAAAATGGATAATATTTGGTATCAAATGTGCTGAAACATGTAGAATTCACGAGAACAGGAAACAAAACAGTCGGATAGTTGCGCACGCATCTGTGAAAATTACGTACTTTTGCTATCGCGTTCAAGATGTAAGGCAACGATGACGATGAAGATTAATGAAACTATTATTTATTTATTTATTTATTTATTTCAGGCTTGAAAACGCCCATATGGTTATTTGACAAATCAGATTATACACATATAATGTTCCTGCAGCAGAACAAATTGAACAATGTCACATTTATCACATATCTCGCGCACAACAACGAACTTCTTGAAATTGAAAGTTATACGAAGCTATCTTTAATGTATCCATTTTTTATTTATTCTCACTCCCAATCGTTGAAACTCCCAATCTTTCAGCGTCGATCTTCGCCTGCAAACCGTTTCCGCTCGAAAAATAACCGAACAAGAATGTTTTTAGGCCACAAATTTGCATCTAGTATCTTTTGCGCCGTTTCCCGATCCTCTACTTCGATCTTAAATGAAGAGTATGTATCAAATTTCGTATCCAATTTGGTACACTTCGTAACGCATGTATTGAACGTGTCGTTTACAAAGGACGATACCTCACATTCACGAGTATTTGGTCCTAGTCTAGACACAAACACTAGACCAGGCGGACTTGTTCTTACAACTTTAAGGGTTGAATCTTCAGAATTGCCAATAACAGGTGGCTTTCGATTCTTTTTTCGCTGAACGGTTCTGAATTTTTATAATTATACTTATATGGGATGCCTTTTTAACATTTATGGTACAGCGGCGTAATATGGACCCGTAAGCAAAATTTACGACATGCAACATAATATTAAAACATATATATTCGCACTTAAAGGCCCACTTAATTTTCTAATGCCCAGAGCATATACCATATTATACCACTTGGAAGAGGAACCAAAATATATCTATATTCGACCAGAATTTGTAACAGCTGTGGCCTAGGAGTGTCCACCAAGTGATTAAGATTATCAGATTCACCTCAAGACTTTCCCCGATTAACCCAGAATGTATCATAATTCACACAAAAAGAGATAGTTATTTCCTTTTCATTGAAAATAATAAACTGACAGTACATACCATTTCAAAATTAAGCACAGAACACACGTCGGTACCTTGACAAAATCAAAATAATCACCGGGTAAGTTGATAATACAATGTTTTGGAACTTCCTCTTTCAAATGGTATATATTATGGAATATATTGTATATATTATAATGTGATCTGGTGATTCGAAAATTAAGTGCGCCTTTAAAGAAACCATACGTAAGGGAGCTAGACTGGGGAGAACTGGGACAATTTATAAATTTAACCAATTATTTTGGTAATTTTAGATAAATGCTGAAAGGCTCTATGGTATTAACAAACACACTGGATATACGAACACAAGGGAAGATATTATCTGTCTGATTAGCATATTACAAGGGATATAACTCTCGATTACTTGAAATGTTTTGGGGGGGGGGGGTGAACTGGGCCAGTGTGGGGAGATGTGGGTCATTTGGTGGGTCAAAGTGGGACGGCCTATTGCTGCTTAAATGAACAATGTTCTCAATTCAAATCCAAAATGTTTTTAATTTGGATGCTGAAAATCATCATAACGGAAAAATTTATTATCAAAGATATCTGAGATGTTTGCCGAGAGGACAAATTAAAGGTGTAGGTAAACATACCTAATAATTTCACATGAGACTCATTAACAATAATTTATTGTAAGACATATATGGACATGCATGTGGCTAGTATATATGTAACTAATTTGCATGAATTGCATATGACAGCAATGACTTTCATTCATAATTTATTTTATTAGACTATAATACATTTGACTAGATACATGTACATGTAATACTGCATATGGCATGCTCGGCCAATTTTAACAGCCTACCAATTTTGAATGGATTCTAACCAGGGACGTGGCTAGAGCATCTCCATTGTGGGGGGGGGTCCACTTTAGAATTTCCAACTGCACCCCTCCATAACCAGACCCACAAATGTCCACATATTATAAATTATATCTACACCATTCTTGGGTTGGAATTTTCCAACAGGTACCTCAAGGTTTCCAACTATTGCAATTGTTCGACCTGACTCCACCCCCTAAGGTTGGAATATTTCCACCGATGATCATTTGATTAAAATAAATTGGCCGCAAGTGCAGGCAATTAAATTATTTTCATGAAATAACACATTTCATACTAAATACTGGTTGCAAATGATACTTCCAAAATAATTCAACTTATCTTTGGTCTCATATTTCCAGCTTAATATGTTGTGTCAGGCATTAAATCTCAAACTAATGAAAACTTTGACAAAAGTTGGGAATGCGACACCCCAACCCCCATGTCATCCCTGATTCACATGTTGACAAACTGACAATGTCCCAGTTCTCCCCACAAGCTCAAAATATATATCAATCTTAATTCCAAGAATAAACATTAGCAATTGAACTAAAGTAATTATTTTGTCACTAACTAATATAGTTTTGTGGTGTAACTGATATATTTAAGTTATATGAATGCTTTCTACCTACATGCCACTAAAATCAAAGTGTCTGTCTAAAAAGATGATATTGATGTCGTATTACGCATGCAATTAAATTTGTCTCCTATAAAAACTTTGAGCAACTTGAAATATAACTTTTGTTTGAGTATTTCATCATGCATAATGTTGCATGAAACGTCAGTTTGAATTGTCACTTCAATTTCAAGCCACACCCCCTGTCCCAGTTCACCCCTGTCCCCGTTCTCACCAGTCTCCCCTACGGTACTATATCGTTCAAGAACCACTCCATTGTTCGTATGGTGACACTCCACATATTCTGCAGGGATTGGTGCATAAATAAGGGGGGCATTAACCCTTTACCCAACAAACCGGCCAAAACCGGCCAAATAAAGCTTCAACAGCCTAAATTATCTTGGGTCTGTCTCAATAGAACCATACAAATATGGATATCATTGGAACCGGCTCCTTGACCACATTGTGATAGTTACAGTTATGCCCTGTGCCAATGCATTCTCTTATATATGCGAGTCGACCATATGTCGCCTCGCATATATAAGAGAATGCATTGGCCTAAAAAAAAACACTTTTTACCATTTTTTCTTACATTCTTATAAATTTTATAATTTTTAATGTGTTAAGCCAATGCATTCTCTTATATATGCGAGGCGACCTATGGTCGACTCGCATATATAAGAGAATGCATTGGCACAGGGCCATTCTGTTGGGTAAAGGGTTAATTCATTGAAAAATAACTGAAATGTGAACCCACAGCACATATACAATGTATATATGCCTGGGTTGAGCACATACTAGGCTTTAAGCTTTTGATACAAAATTATCATGTTAATGTGGTTAGAAAGAGTTATGCTCCTTGATTGTGTGCATGGAAAATTAAATGTTTATGCAAAAATTGCCAAAATAAGCGATATTCGGGCCCGTGGGACACAAAACAAGATTTTTCGGAGCATAGCCGCCTATGTTGCCTGGAAGAAGACTGTTTTCTCACAATAATATAAAAAAAAGTTCAAACTTCTCACCACTGTGATTTCCAAAAAAAATATTTGTCATGCAGATGACAAATTTTAGGTGCTAAAAAGGTCACTACTGATCATTGAAACTGTGGAGTGTCACCTTTGTTTTCTCACATCTGATTCGAGTTGAGGAACCCACCCACAAAGCTCAAGAGTTATCAGATATCGATTTTTGAAATCTGTTATTTTTCACCACTTGGAATATTTGGCGGCCTAAAGGAAATAGTCAACGAACCGACCGACATAGTCTCGATACCAAAAGTTTAATGGCGTTGAACCAAATGTTGATATATAACACGTTTTGGTGTATTTTATAATACTAGAGTTGACTGCATGTGGTTAGCATTATTCTGTTGGTAATTAATCGATTCTGATAACTATTTAAAGCGTCATTCGAACAAATGGTGTTAATTAATTGTTGTTGTTGTTGTTGGTGTTGTTGTTGATGTTGTTCTTGTTGTTCTTGTTGGAATCTGATAACACAGGGACCATCTGATCGGATTGTGTACCTTCAAGGTGTTCCAGGCTGTTCTATTGTTTTGGTTACCTTTATCTAGACATTTGTAAACTGTCACGGGACAGACTGCATGCTCTTGCGAGACATCATTAGTGAAGTTTCAACTATATATACCGGAGTCCAAGACATGGGTACCGTACCTCTACTTTATCGAGAACCCCCAGCTGATAAATGTGGGTATTACAAAACAAAAATTTAAAACTAGTAGTAAAACATTTGACTTTCTGTCTAAAAACAAAAAAATTCCGGTTGGAATATCAATCTATCTGAACAAAATCAACCAACAGGTCCCTGGCTGCATGTGCATGTTATATAATTGATATTCCATTCTCTTCCATCCGCATATATACATTGACCGAGCTTAATTGCCGTATAATACATGGGGTGGTCAGGACAACAATTACGGATACAAGGTGGAAATTTTTAGTTTTTCAGTTTTGGGGACCCACCACCCCCGGGAGCGTAATTTTTTTCCACCCAGGTCTGGGACACCCACCCCCAAAATTGATGCCAATCTGGTAAATTCTACTACATAATGTGTTGTTGGCAGGGTAAGGGTCTCTCATTGTGTCTGCACCGGAACTGATAGAACGCTGATCAAGTACACCCACAAAAAATAAACAAACAAAGCACATGGCTGAAAAATATGCCAACAAAACCAGTGACAAAACCTTTAAAAACCCAAATATTTATGGTTATAACGGTAAAATACCCACTTTAACAGGATAGTTGTGTCCCTTATTAGCAATAGGTTAAAATATGTGCATGTGTAAAGTAAACACAGTTCCAGTCCTCTCCATGTGGGAAATCACTGGTGAGCAATGAGCATCGAGCTCCTCTTAAAATCATTTTTAGGCGAGTGGCGAGTACCTCTCCTACAAAATGTCGAGGTGAGTAGTATCCCAACAGGAGATGCCGAAGGCCTGATGGATACGGGATGGGGTCAGGGGATCTCTCCCGGATTTTTTTTTAAATTAGATGCTCTGAGATTGAATCTGGAGCCTTTAATGCTCCAATCAGTGAACAACACGTTATTATGTGACTTAAGTCACTGTAGTCATAATATCGACATCGACTAAGTACTTCGACCACGTGGTCACTGTATTTATCGTTTATTCATATATTGACTGATATCATTAATATAAACAAATGAGGCCAACGGTTTTTCGGCTTTTTGACAGCTGGCCACATTGCTAATAGTACACAAGCAAGTAAGTTGGTATATTTGTAATAAAGTTATCTGATATATTACGCACACTTGAAGCATGTGTATTCTGAGTTATCGACAGTATTTTATTGAATCGCGTGGTCTCTCTGTTTGTTGTGCAGAAATTGTATTGCCGATGTGAATCGGAATCAGTTCGATTTTGAATTCATTCCTCGATCTATTTTAGTAAATAGCGCATATAATAAAAAGAAAACCGTCGTGTTTTGAGTGAATACCGGAATGACCTCATTCGTGGTCACAGTGAGATACTGGAATCATCACTCGTGGCTTAAAGGCCACTCGTGATGAGTCCAGTATCTCACTGTGACCACTCATGAGATATTTCCGGTATTCACTCAAAACACGCAGGTATCCTCTATGCATAATAAGTTTTAAAAAACCATGATAAACTATGAGAAAAGATGAGAATGGATTTTTTTTCATGGCAATTTTTTTCCCTCGACCAAAACTGGACCCACCCCATGGTTTCAACTGTTAAAGGGAGAAATTGTGGACAAAAATTTTAAATATAGAGCCCCCCTCACTTGTATATGGCTATATATAGCATGCACTACTATATATATGAATCTGATTGTTTTAATTCATTTTGAAGCTGTAATTTGTCTTATAAATGATTTTGGAAAAAAAATTGCATGACATCAGAACAAAATCTGCATTGCGGGCTCGGGGACACCCACCCACCCGGTCATTGTATCCTGTAATTTTTTTTCCGACCCCCCCCCTGAGGCCCCTCCTTTATAATACGATTTTTTTTTCAAATAACGCATCTTATATATACTATACAAGCAAATTCAACTTTTACATCAATAGGATGGTATATATATCATGAACATTTTAAGAAACGTTGGAAGTAAATAATGTATATATATGCTTTTAATATATACATGTACAAGTTTGGAGTTTGGGATGATACCCGGGAAGATTTGAAAGGGCCGTAGGCCCTCTCCTACAACCCACTTTTGAATGCCGTAATTCCGCTGAAGAGCGTTTGCATAATGTCCTATTTAGTGCTTGCATGGACTCCAGTTGCCTTAGTCTGTTGTATTCCGGGCTTGTACTACGGGCTCAACTCTAGGAAGAGGGTGCAATGCCAGCCGGTTGACTTGAGGTCTGTTGGGGCTCATCAACTCTCGATGGTGCAATGCACGCCTTCCACTCATGTGCCAGTGTCAGAACCAGTTGACCTGGTTGTGTAGTGCGTGCGCAGATGAGGAAGCAGCTGAGGCCAGACTGTGTTGGTTGATGTGTCTCTGAAGGTCTTGAGTGCCAAGTAGTGTTTCCAATTATTATGTCCCACCCGTCCTCCCATAAGAACAGGCGTGGGTGAAAGCATGTATTATACATGTAATATACATGTATATATAGTATAGACTGAGAAAACACGATGTGTCGCATTAAATCTGGAATAATTCGTACGGCTGTGGTATATATAATTATGTTTGACTGCAAACCACAGATTCGCAGGGCCTATGTAATATATAATATAATTGCTTCCAATAATTACTTAAATGTGCTTTATCTCTTCAAGGAAGCACCAACAAAATTGTTACGTGACTCATTTTCAAGATATGTTTCAGCTATATAATATTACCAAAAATTAAAAACAAAACCTCACAAAAGAAACATATGGTGTTGCAAACATTTTACTTAAAAATACAGTTAGTTTTCAAATACAAAAACAAATATTTAACGTTCTAAAAAAGCCACATTTTCTGTCTTGGTTCGATCGTAGAAAATAATTGGAAAAGATAAATGATTTCTTAGTGACCGAAGCTCTTGCAATGTTGCCTGTTATGTCTGGCTGATCATTAATATTTTACAACCACAAAATAGTCTAGTCGTAATTCTCAGAAAAGACATTTCTAGAAGCATTTCCGCGGAAAAGTGTCAAACCAAATTTTTTACCATAATTCGAAGGTGCCGAACACGAATAGACTGCCTGTCGCCCGATTGGATGAACATAAGGTTCAATAAAAGGCTTTTAAAATCTTCGTGTTTTCGGCTTCGCTGGAGGGTTGTGTTGATACGGCGCACCGTCATATGAAATCACGTAACTGGCCTTGAACTTACTCAAACTTATATATACTCCTCGCGGAACGTTCAAAGCCGCGTTGTACCATGATACTATCATCACAGTAATAATTCTGAAACATTAACATCATATTAATCAGGTACCTACGGTAAGACATTGATGTTTTGTATATTTATCGATGATTCTCGTAATAATTCTCTTATAGTCCGGGAGCCAATATTGGTACCCTTGCACCCCCTGGGACTTAACTTAACCCCACTCATTTTGTTCCTTATTATGTCCTTCAACTTTTAAGCAATGTTAACAAGAAACAAAAAGTGGCCGTGTAGACTCCAGAAAAGATGGCGTCCATCCTGGCCGCCGTTTTTCAGATCAGACCCTAAGTCAGTTTTATGCAAATTATAGCGGGAAAATCTAGTAAAATGTATACAAATGTTTATATTGTCGTGAAGCTAAGACATAATGACACTTTTTTGGCGCAAAATTGAAACTCACACTCCAAGATGGCCGCCAAAATGGCGTTTTTTTTACAAATATCTTCTAGATCAGTTCATGTTCTTTGTAACTGGTTGAGTAATATGACTTTATTTTGTGTTTTGTATATTAACTGATCATTGGAGCGGCGTGTATGAGTACCGTATACAATGAGTTGCTGAATTGTCATGTGTGAGGTGTATATGCAAGTATGGAAGGTATAAGTGGTCGTGTGTGTGGGTATTGCTATATCTGGAAGGGCTCACCATTGGTGAGGTGTATATGTATACCTGGATTGACCCTATGGGCATGGGTATGGCGAATAGGTATACATGTAGTGGCTGTATGGTCCATAGTGAGATGAATATGTATACACTGAGTGAACGTATGATTGCGAATGTGGTGAATATGCATACATAGAGTGACTATATGGTCATGTGCCAGGTGTAGGAGTATACCCGGCGCTCGTACATGATGAATCGTGGCTGTATCGTCATTTGTGGTATGTACTGGTATAACCAAGTATGGCTGTATGGCCAGGTGTACGTGTATAAAGTGGGTGACTATATTGTCATTTGTGTGGTGTTTATGTACATATGGAGTGACTGAGGTAATGTGTGGGTTGTACATGTGTACCTTGGGTGGCTATCGCTTTCCACAATAACTCAAGGATATGTTAATCAATAGAAAGGTCATGTCAGAGAGTTCTCCATCTTGATGGTGTTTATGTACATGTGGGAAACGTTAAACGCGGAAAGCGATAGCCACACATTATCACACAGTCATTCCATATATACATAAACACCAAATACATAACAATATAGTGACCCAATTTATACACGTACACCCGACCCATGACCACGGATCACCATACAGCCATGAGTCAGAATGGAGGCACACCGGGCATACTCCTTAACATGACCCATAACCATATAGTCACTCCGTGTATACCCATGCATTCACCTCACCATTGGCCATACGGTAATCCCATGTATACCTATTCTCCACACACATGGTCAAATAGACATTCAATATATACATCAACACCACAACAATGACCATAGAGTCACTCCAGGTATACATATGCACCTCACCAATGGCCATATAGCCACCCCGTGTGTACCTATTCAAAGCATTCACACATGATCATGGTCAATCCTTGTATACATATTCACCTCACCATTGGCCATGTCACTCCATGTATCCCTATGTGTCACACCATAGCCGAATAGCGACACAAGATATACTAATACACCCCTGCCATGTCAGAAAAGTCACTCCATGTATGTATATGCACCTCATCCATGGTCATATAGCCACTCGCTATATACACATACCCCTCGCCCATGACAATATAGCAACACGTGTGTATCTCCGTATAACCTACACATGGCCATACCGCCACGAGTCACCAAGCAGGAACACCAGGTATACTCATACACCTGACACATGACCATTTAGTCACTCCCTGTATAGATATTCATTACATTTATGATCATACAGTCACTCCTTGTATACCTACACGTATTCATCTCACCATTGACCATACAGCCACTACGTGTATACCTATTCGATACACATAGTCATATAACCACTCGATATATACATATGCAGCCCACCCTAGACCATAGAGTCACTCCAGGTATACATATACACCTCACCAACGGCCATTCAGCCCCTCCAGATATACAAAAAACCTGCACACACGACCACTCATACCTTCCATACTTGCATATACACCTCACACATGACAATTCAACAACTCACTGTATAATCATACACGCCATCCATGATCATACAGCTAATCCCTATACACCCACCAATGATAATACATCCAAGATATATATAAATATATACCACAAGGACACTCCCTGTATACCCACACGCTCGATAATGTCCACCCAGCTTACTCCAGGTATGCATATACACTTCAATCATGACCGTACAGTCATTCCATGTATACCTATACACATTACCCGTAACCATAAAATAACTCCCTATTTATCCACACACCCCATCCATGATCATACAGACAACACATGTTCACCCCACCCATGACCTTACAGTCACTCCATATATACATAATCAACACATAGATTACCATGTAGCTATATCCATACAGCACATAAATGTCCATATATGCACAGTGGGTGCACCCGTACTGGATAGACACAACCATACAGTCACTCCATCCATACCGATTCACATCACACATGACCATGACCTCTCCCTGTATACATATACATCTTACCATGGACAGCCCACACATAACCATATAGTCACTCCTTGTATACCTATTCACATCATTCATGACATACAATAACTCCCGGTATACATATTCACATCACCTATGAGCATAGAGTAACTCCCTGACTACCATCTTGTCATCCACCCTGTATCCAGTTGATAGTTTTTTTTACCATAATGGACCAGAATAGCCACAGATTATGGTTCATCTCGGTTCCGTCTCAAAGTTCTACCCATTTGCTTTCAATAATATGGCCAGAATCACAAAAGAGGTTCTCGGCAAAATTCCATACTTTAAAATGAATTTGTCATGCCCCATACGGAACTGGGACAACCAGAATAGAACATATAGTTGTCAGTTAATTAACTAACACGTATAATAACCAAGTGGGTCACAATTTACTACATTTTCGGATAACACAGAGAATAATGTTCGGGATATATGTAAAAAAAACATTTTACAAATTTGGTTGCCATTTTGGAAGCCATCTTGAGCAATTTGGTCTATAAATACCGTAGTGTGGCACATTTAAGATAGACCACAACAATAAACACATTTGAATCCAAAGATAGTTACATTTTACTTGAAAACATGGTCCATACCTGAAAAGTTAATTTTTGCCGATATTTATGTCAAGTTTTTGAGAGAAAAAAGTCCAATATGTTTGGTGATGTAATAGTAACAATTAACCATGATGCATCAGACATGTTAGTATTCAATGTATAGGAGGCAGAACAGCAATTTTATACATCAACCACAACTTGTACGCGATTGCAGGACACGCTGGGGCAATATTTATCATTTTCCATATTTTGGCGGCCATTTTGGCAGCCATTTTGAGCCAAAGTAAGAATTTTGGTTCCAATGAGTTGGAATATTCATAGGTAATGATATGCCTCACTTAGATTACAAAGTTCTGTTAATTTCTTGTTGAAATATGACTAGAATCCCAATTGTGATTTTTTGGTGAAATTTTATACTGCGTTCTAAAAAATATAATTTTTGAGGGAAGGGGCTAGAACCCCAATAATTGCATATTTAATTGCTCCAATGATCAGTTAATATACAAAATAAAGTCACATTACTCAACCAGTTCCAAACAGCATGAACTGATCTAGAAGATATTTGTGAAAAAAACGTCATATTTTCAACTTAATCCTGATTCACAGAACTTTCAACCGGGTGTGATTTCATGAACAGCGTTTATTTATTAAATAACATACTTGTATAGCAGATGATGAGATATTTCTGACATAAAGGTCACGAGGGGTGATTACAATAACAAACTGTTCCCATGTTCATGAGATTATATGTATAACGAGTGTGAAATATGTCTTGATATTGACTTACTGTATTTTCGCGGCAATAAAAACAGTATGTGACTTTAAGTTGATTTTATGGGTGAAACATGGGTCACAGGCAGCGACAGGCACCCTCATTGGATTCAGCATACTTGAATTATGCTAGAAAACTTAGTTTCATGCTTTTCCCCAAAAATGCCTCTAGGGTTCTAGTATTCCACAAATGTAGCTTTTCCGACCAGACTAAAATCTATACAGAACGTTCAGGGAAGATCGAGATACACCATGCATCTTTAAACGTACGGTAATGCCCTAAGAAATCGACTCCTTAAAGGGGTACTGTACGCCAAATGTTGTTGTTGGTTTCTATAGTCTCAGAGTCGGAGAATAAGGTAACAATTTTTCCATTATTTGAAAGTCTGTTGAGTACGAAGTCATGTTACGGATGACAAATTTACCGGAATGCAAAAATACAAATTGTCGTTGTCGAGTAATTTTTGTAAAGTTTTCAACCAAATGAATCAAATAAAAGTTATATTATATGCATACTAGTCCCATGTAATCATTTAAGTTATTGTATCGTCGCTAGTCAGTGAGTGGCTTGAGTGTTCTCCCCGTATCATCATAATATTTTAAGCGATGGTGTGTGCAATCGGTTTAACAATCCAGTATCCCTCAATTACTGTTTTTGATTACGGTAATTCGTAATTTAATTGACGCCATTTTATGGCTCCAGTCATAAATTCAATTTATATCAAATTATTAACTTTTAAATTATTAAATTTTAAGATAGCATATTAACCTGAGCGTTTACAGAATACATCTTCGACTCAAATTACTTATGTTTCTATATATTATCGATATTAGATCGTTGTTGTCACCGGAAATTTAATGAAAATAGCGTACAGTACCCCTTTAACCACAGCAGAATTATGGGTAACTTTTCAGGATTTAGTCGAAAATATGGCTTGTTGCCATTCATCGGAAAGCTCTCCCTGAAAAGTTACCCATAATTCTGCTGTGGTTAAGTAGTCGATTACTTAGGGCATTACTGTATATGACACGTGTGTATGCAAGTTCTCATCTTGTCGCCCTTGCGCCTCTCTTTGCCTTTCGTTATATATGCGAGCTGGGCATAAATTTTAAGAATTTACAGTATTGAATGTGTTAGCAAGCTAGTGCTTCGAGAGACAGAAAGAGGTACGTATTAAGTACAGTACGCCAGTCAGTACAATCACATAAGTAGCGTAGCAACACACGACGCTTTGATCTCTTCCGCGAGGTATTGTTGTTAAAGGCGGCTTGTGGGTTGTTCTCGGAAGTGGTCGATATGTGTATTTAATTGGAGTTAAAGAGGGTGTGTTCCGTTCGCGTCTCTGATACCCGGAATCGGTGATGGCGTTCTTTGGTTTGACTCAGTTAGGGTACCAGAACACTGTGAGAGAAGGGTCGGCTCAGGCCAAAAACGATCCAATTCGGAGTAAAACTCAGTTGGGATTCGTGGCACTGCCACCACTAAAGGACAAAAATCCCACCCCTAAGTCGATTTTACCCGTGAATCAGTTATCCGGATACGGACCCGGACCTCAGGGATCGTACGTGGAGTACACACGGATGAAAAATAAGCATGTACGGAAACCAAATGGTAAGTACTAATATGTAATAACTGTGAACTTAGTGAAGTATTATATTTAAAGTAATGTGAAACACTCCGGTATGGTGAACAAATAGAAATTGAGAATAATCTTGCTCAAAGTGGTTATTTGTTACGAATATTAATCCAAATTGACTATACATACCGTCATTCTTATATATTAATTAAATGCAATGACTAGGGAAGGCGAAATCATTTGTGTTAGATTGTCGCCGATAGTTGCGTCCCGAATCGAGATGTAAATATTTACAATTGGGCGTACCGGTAGTTCAGACGATGTTTCTATGGAGTGGTGTGGTCGATTTCTTTGAAATTTTCGGCAATGTTAGTAGAATGCTACATTCCCCATTTGACATAGCGCCTGAGACTAACTTATCAATTTCGCGCACTCGAACAAGTCCATAATATATGTCTGTTGGCTGTGCATGTTAAAGCGGTATACACTCTAAATATATACATGTTGTAGTTGAGACGCAATATTGCTCCCCGCCCTGTGAAGTAATATTTGCATTTCTTGAGGTGCACTTTTTCACCACCCATCCAGAATGCTAACTTGCCTCCCTTATATTGGAAGGTTATCAACAATTTGCCACTCAAGGAAGTAGATAGGTTTCATCTGAACTTGCTAAAAACAATAATTTAGTATACTTTGGTATAAGATTAATTAAACAAGTAACTGCAAATTATCTCCAATTTACAAATAAATTACAAAGTTGTTCCATGCGATTATATACCCATGCATCCCTGATACATGACACATATGGACTAACGGAATATCTTACTCAAGTGATGAAACTTCACAGAACTTCACTGATTTCGTCTTTCCACCAAATCGGGGGACAGACGATTTGACAAACAAAAAACTAAACAACAAGGAAGGCCCTTTATTAATTTAAAAGCTTCCTCTATAAAAAACGGGATTCCTTTTTGCTTCTGTTTTGCGTGATGCGATAAAGCTTATCATTTCTACATACGGCAAGGTTCTTTCCTTATATGGGTGCATCGTAACACCATTCAATTTAATTAATTTAATCTCCAGAATGTGACAAAAGGGATCGATTCATAAGATTAATTTGATGCTTGAACTTGAAGTTGAATGTTTATTCAAATTTGCGAAAGGAACAGTTATATTTCCCTTTTTATTCCGTAAACATTTAACCAAAAATATTATGATATATTTACATCACTAGTAACACACTGGACAACTGATTCTGAATATATTATACTAGCCGATGAGCCCGACGTTGTCCGGGCTATTCAAAAACCAAATTTCAAGTCGATAGCTCTACCCGTTTCCGAGATCTGGTCTGCGCATGCGCGAAGCTGGCGTCGCACGGGCTCGGCGACCCGATAAAAATCGTATCCGGGGCAAGATACATTCACATACCAAATTTCAAGTCGATAGCTCCACCCGTTTCCGAGATCTGGTCTGCGCATGCGCGAAACTGGCGTCGCACGGGCTCGCCGACCCGATAAAATTTGTATCCGGGGCAAGATACATTCACATACCAAATTTCAAGTCGATAGCTCCACCCGTTTCCGAGATCTCGTCTGCAGTATTGTTCCCGTATATCTCTCTGCAGATGCTAAAGACGTTGAATGGTAAACAAACGCTCTTTATAGCGATGCGTAAAAAACAAACGCTCATTATATTATCACTTGATTAACCACCGCAGTGCCGTTTTTTTGTGACTGAGAGTGGAGAACGGGTGGTCTGAGCTTCTCCAAAACGCGACGCCGACGGTGTCCGTGGGGTTTGACCTTTGGATAAGAAGTTTGGTCTCGATCGGTCAACCCGTTTTCGATTCTATAAAGGACATACAGACAGACAAACAGAGGTCTTCAAAATATATATGAGATTATATGTCAAAGTCCACAGGTCAATAGGATATTTGTGTCACGAATATATATTTGGTCTATACAGACTATATATCTCCAATTTGTCATATTATATAATAATCCATCCAACATTCAGCTCAACTGAACCAGCTCGATCGGCTGCCTTGTGATATATTCTGTATATCGATATCTCTATATAGATGATATGCGTTCGTTTGTACTAAACTCAAAGTGGTAAATGTATCATGTCTACAAATTTCAGCAGCTCACCCAAAACATGCTTCCTTGGTAACAGGTATGTCTCTTTATCCCCTTCTGTACTAAAGCATCAGCATTAATGCATAGTGAGTAGTTATCCCATAATAAATGTTCAGATAATGTGTTCAAGATGCAAACGACCATATATAAGTCATTTGTTGATCTTATTATCTGAACATTTCCCTCAATAAATATGACCTCTTCTGTACTTTTATTTATCTGTCGTCTGCTTATATTAACTGTACATCACATGTAAACCAATAATAGACCATTCCCATATGAACACTTTTAAACTGACTGGGCGAATCCATTTAGTATAGAACGGGATACGATAGCTATCAACACTAATAACGAAATCACTTTACAAGTTTACATGTAAATTGATCTTCCTGTTTTGCATATAAATTGACTTTCTTGCTTTGCTGAGTTTGTACAAGTAGTTTCTTCACATAACGTTGTGAATGACCTTTAGGGTTCGTTGGAGGTACATATACCAATACAATGCCACATATATAATCGGATCGAGTATAATAACAAAAGATTGTATTTGATAATTCCTTAACATGCTATCTAGATTAATTCAACAACACGTATACACATGTACCTTTATTGAATACAAACAACCAAAGGACACTGTCAACAATCACCCGGCGTTGAACTCTTAGTATATGAACGGTCGGTCGCTAAATGCGCAAACAGACTTGATACTGTGACAATTTTTTATCACTTCTATGAGTCATTGCTTGACATGCAGTGTTTAGTCCGTATATATAAGTATTCCAATTCCATGGTTGTGAGAAATATATACTCCGAAATAAGATAAACTCCCGTTTGTTTAAGTCACTTAACTCGAAAAAGGCTTAACGAATATGGAAATGGTTTTCTGTTCTGTAATCGGGAAAGCATGCAAGATCTACAAAGTGAACAGAGAATTGAAAGGACTTGTGAAATTAAATATTTGATAATTATTATAATTCCTGTAAGACTGAAAAAGTGAACATCCATATAAAATGATGATTTTACCGAATTTTTATAAATTTATTTTTAAAAAATTCACCAATTTCCCTTTTCTGGATTTTTGTTGATTTTTAGTATGTTGTTATACAATGGATGCATATATATGTACACTTGTATATTCATGCGCAGAACATTATGTTGCAATTCGTTCCGACTTTGGCATTTTACTCATTCATGCACTGGACTCTATATACTCCACACTTAGGGCAGCATACGAGTTCTCTCCCTGTTGATAATTCAGTTGTTCTGATCATTTTATGATTATTGCATAAAAATAAACTTTCTTCCCATGTGCATACTTGATGCAAAAAGAATTAACGGGCAAATCTGCCCATCCCCGCTTCTACGCCCTTGTCGGGAATATATATTTTATTAGTTTTTTATTTTGCTATTCCATTGTTTTGTTAAAAGTTCAGAAGGCAGCAATGGCATGGTAGGTATGTTGTCTCACGATGGTGCATTTAGTGATAAGTGGTCGCCGTATAATTACTGTGCCATATATAATTAGTTATGTCGGCCGTCGATTTTCTGGAACAATGAGTCTACTTGGAAATTTTTTTAATTGTACGCACAGTACTTCCATACAAAATAAGACTGCGTGTTGATTAAAAATATTCCGCCTCC
Source organism: Siphonodentalium dalli (assembly GCA_032622095.1). Classification (NCBI taxonomy): domain Eukaryota; kingdom Metazoa; phylum Mollusca; class Scaphopoda; order Gadilida; family Siphonodentaliidae; genus Siphonodentalium; species Siphonodentalium dalli. The sequence continues at coordinate 133,469,688 of CP136067.1, read as the reverse complement.
AGACATTCACGGGTCAATGTGTTCAAGTAAATAAATCCGAGAGACGATTGACAACGACGCTGGTAGAGCTGGTAGAGCTTGGTAGACTCATTGTGCAAGAAAATTGACGGGCGGCATATATATTAATTATGACGACCACGAAGTATTGTCACTAAACTGTACCCTAATTGTTCATATATATCGGTATGTGAATAGAAAAGTGGAGTAACAGTGTCCGGGGGGGGGGGGGTATAGACGTGATCTAGATCTAACGAGAGAGCTGCGTTGACCTTTACTTATATAATTTATATTGATCACTATATTGTATTCAAAACTAAACTAAAATAGAATCTTGGAATCCAAAAATCACTGAAATTAAAAACAAAAACGAAACAGAACAAATGACTAATTTAAAATTCCGTCTTTTATTTGTCTTTGACGATATATAGAGGATATGAAATGAGTGTTTCTCTCATATGATATTTATGAAACGAGTCTAAGAATTTTCAGTTTTCTCGAGCCTCCGGCGAGAGAAAACTGAAAATTCGTGACGAGTTTCATAAATATCGTATGAGAGAAACACGAATTACATATTCTATTTATCATATGACACCTATAAATTGATTATGATGTCCAAAACGCACACACATCACTAAATAGCTATATGACATCGGCAGCAAAAGGTTAATGTGACGTCACTTCATTGCACCGGAAGCCCAATTACACCTGGTGAACCAGCAGAAATAATATGCACGCGAAGATATAGTGCGCTATTCTGTTCTCAGTTTGTGACATTATATCGTATGTTTATTAGATAAATACGAATTACATATTCTATTTATCGTATAACAATGTCCAAAACTATAAATTTCAAGATTATAATTGCGAGAATTTCGGCATCGCGTTGATTGACGCGCACGAATTTGACCTGCATTTAGTTAGAGATGCGGCTCGGCTCAGGCTGCCATTCAGCCAATCAGAACACACTTTTTGTCAACAAACCAATCAAATTATCGGAAGGTGATATGAACTAGTAGTTCATATGAAATTGTTTTATGACATACTTTCCAAAGGTAAATAATGATTGAGTCATACGATAAATTAAGATTCTGCATGGGTGACTTTATGCACATTTTGGAGCTATGTGTGACTTTATACACATTTGAGAGATCCTGGGTGACTGTATGTCCATTTATGATATCCTGGGCGTGGCTCTATGTACATTTGGGAGATAATGTGTGACTCATATATGTACATCTCTTTATGCACATTCGGGATAATTATTCTGGTGACTGTATGCACAAAACCATGTGGCAATGACCAATACATCTTTACATTGTCGTATACGTGCATGGTGGTCGGTCTAAGTTGAGTATATAGCTATATTGACAGAGCACTTGGCAGTGCAACCATATCTCGCTTATAGAACATAAAACATATATCGATCAAGTCCACGCCTCATATATAAAACATGGCTGCCGTGAGTCTTTTGTTTCTTTAATGATCGCTCAAGAATTCGATTGCGTTTCCGTGACGATAAAATACAAACCTCGCTCAAATTGAAATTCTGTTTGCAAGTGACCAACTCCTTAGTTTGACTGGACTATCTAACTGAAGTCTTGTATTTGGCGTACATTTATATAGTACATGACACCACGAATCCACGATGTTCCATTGCTAACACCTACAATAAAAACGGTGTCGCAACAATATCACAAACTTCTTGAGGGGATACGATTTTTAAAGTCCGATTTTATTGCAAAACGATATTCATGCAACTCTCTTAAAGGGGTACTGTACGCCATTTTCATTAAATTTCCGGTGACAACAACGATCTAATATCGATAACATATAGAAACATAAGTAATTTGAGTCGAAGATGTATTCTGTAAACGCTCAGGTTAATAGGCTATCTTAAAATTTAAAAGTTAATAATTTGATATAAATTGAATTTATGACTGGAGCCATAAAATGGCGTCAATTAAATTACGAATTACCGTAATCAAAAATAGTAATTGAGGGATACTGGATTTTTAAACCGATCGCACACACGATTGCTTAAAATATTATGATGATACGGGGAGAACACTCAAGCCACTCACTGACTAGCGACGATACAATAACTTAAATGATTATATGGGACTAGTATGCATATAATATAACTTTCATTTGATTCATTTGGTTGAAAACTTTACAAAAATTACTCGACAACGACAATTTGTATTTTTGCATTCCGGTAAATTTGTCTTCCGTAACATGACTTCGTACTCAACAGACTTTCAAATAATGGAAAAATTGTTACCTTATTCTCCGACTCGGAGACTATAGAAACCAACAACAACATGTGGCGTACAGTACCCCTTTAAAGCGATGCTTGAAGCAATTATTGTAACTGAACTAAAATCGCTAAACAGACATTTTCATGGCTGCTGCGTGCTGGTAAATCGTTGTTCTCTTTCTGGAATCATGACTACTGAAATACTAGAGTTTTTAAAACTAATTTAACTCCTATTTCATAAGGGAACTATTCTTCAGTCAACTTAATCAGTCCTGCCTCTGCAGTTCCCATTCAAACAAAAGTAGAACTTTGTCACACAATCAAGTAGCACTCTCACACTAACAATGGATGTAGTACAAGCTTTCGTTTTTAAAATCGATGGTTGAATATAATAAAGATAATACCGTGTAGACTAATTGAGGAATTTTTATGGGAACTCTCGCAGGGGGGGGGGGGCGGAAAAAAACTGCGGGACACAACGTACCGGGGGGTTGGGGGGGTACATAGGCGTCAAAAATTTACACGTAAATTTTTTCCTTATTCATTTAGGGGGGGGGGGGGGGGGGTTGTCGGAAAAAAATTGCATGTAATTTTTTTCCAAATATGTATTTTCAGACTCACAACTTCAATTTTCTCTCATTTTATAGAATATGGATTAACCTTAATATCCAAATCTTATATACATGAGTAGTACAATCCACATAAAACAATTTTGGATAACCACTGTCTTGGTTTACATGTGATATTGACCCCATTAACCCTCTTAATAATGCCGACTATGTCAGTGTCTACCAGAATTCTACCCTGCAATCGCTTATCTGGCAAATTTTTACTGCAGAACTATCCCATGTATTAAACAATTTCTCCTCCAATGGTATCAGAAAACAGTTATATGCTGGTATCTCACTCATCTCATTTGCATCTTTTTCAAAGTCGAGGTAATGACTAGTTGTCATTTTTTAAAGTGCATACAAAGCGTTGCGATCACCAATATACATGTTTGTACATGTCATGACATCACGAGGTACAAATCTGCGTTCTACTGGTAGACAATGACCATTTTAGTCATAATAATCTAAACTAAGTTACCAAGCACCTTCTCGTGAATTGTATGCTCCGGTGTTTTTTTCGGTTTCCGGTCAAACCGAGTTGTTGTCCGGCTGGGGTAGATTTGAATTTTGTTTTCTGGGGGGGGGGGGGGGGCAAATGGTCAGTGGAAACAACTGCAGTTTTTACTGTTTGGGGGGGGGGGGGGGTACCCAAACCGAAGAAAACAGTTTTTTCCACCATGTGTCTGCAGTTTTTTTCCGGCCCCCCCCCCCTGACTCTCGGTCGACTTTCACAAAGTTGTTCGGGGACTCCTGTGGGTTTTTTTGACAGGTCTATATGGTGTCCTTCTCATTAATAGAATATAGTTGAACTGTCTTTGAAAAATCAAACTATATCAACAACGCAGAAAACAGCTCGGCTATAGACTGGTAACAATACCACACATGCATATAATTATATTGTTAAAATACTTATGTTTGAGGTGCCATGGCATTGCAGAGAGATAAAAACAAATACAGAAAAGGAAGAAATTGACATATTTATAATGATTGTGAATATACTTGTGCATGTTTTATAACTTACACACCTGTAATCAGTCTATGTAAACATACACTCAGGTTCATACTGCCACTATTTTTTATATGTGGGTGTAGTTTACTCCAGACTGATCTGTAATATAAACTTTATTTTAAAAAAAAGAGAATAAATAAAAAAATATATAAAAAAAAATAATAAATATATATTCTTCAGTCAAGACACTGACGGGAAGTAGGACAATATGCGACTTTTTGTCTAAAAAACCAACAAATATCCCACTAATTAAAATCAATCTATATGACTACAATTTCAACCTTTATTCACAACGCGACCGCTACACTGATCCCCCTTCCTTTTTGAGAATCGCCGAATCTCACCGAGTCCTCCACTAGAGCGGTTGCATCATGCCACATGCTGACTCCAAGGAGCGGACGAGCCCCCATTGCGACAGAGAGAGAGAGAGAGAGAGAGAGAGGAGAGAGAGAGAGAGAGAGAGAGAGAGAGAGAGAGAGAGAGAGAGAGAGAGAGATAGAGAGAGAGAGAGAGGGGGGGAGGGAGAGATCGAGAAGTGCGGGAGGACTAACAGAGCAGCTCGACGTTGCCTAACTTCGGTGATCACATAAAGCGTCTAACGACTGTGACCAAGATATCTAGACACTAGATTTGCAGCATCTAGCACTACCGATATCACAGTCAATCTGGTTTACGACGAAGGAAACTTGGACTACCTACAGCTCAAATCTTTATCGAATCCGCTTACAATTGATCGAACCACCAATAAACCATCTTCCAACTTCGTACCTTAATTCAGTGTGGTCTTTGATATTGATTGTAACGTTCGTAAATATAGGCATTGGAAAACTTAAATATGAATCTGACATATTAATCAATTACATCTGGTCGTTTCCAAGTGATATCACGTCCCTATAGTCAAACTGGTTCATCAAAGTGATCCACATTGTTGGTATCAATTCATGGGTATATAATCACCTTCATCTATACTCAGAGCCGAGATCCTATACGTCATAATGTTCTCGAAACTGGTGACAAGATGTCTCACACAAGCCTTGAAATAGTGTGTCTGTCATTTGCAGAATGAGGTCCCCAGAGCGTGAATTTAGTGATGCTATCCCGCATAGCGGGCTAGCATAACCAAATTCACCCTCTGTGAACCTCATTCTGCTTAGGTGTAAGCAGAATGAGGTCCACAGAGGGTGAATTTGGTGATGCTAGCCCGCTATGCGGGGTAGCTAGCATCACTAAATTCACCCTCTGGGGACCTCATTCTGCAAATGACAGACACACTGTTTCAAGGCTTGGTCTCACATCCATGGAAGTGAATATTTATCGTTATCTGCATGCACCAATATAAATAACTCAAACAAAACGAGAGCGAATGAGCTATGCATCAATTTTCCGAGGTTGTGAATATTGAACGCTAAAGTCTTCCCATTTAACAAATTTGTTCGATATCCGCTTTTTGCCGTATCCCAGATTTGTTGTTGGGGTAGCTCGTCATTTAGTCTAATAGCTTGCTGATATTTTGGAAAAAAAAAACGAATGTTCAAAATTGGCAATCTTGCCGGAAAATTTCGAGCGAATAATGAGGTGGGTACCCGCCCTGCTACTGACAACCTGGATGGGCAATTCGACTAAAGACTCAAGATATAACTTTTTTTTATTCAGATACATACAGAGACTATCGGTTTCCATTGACTACAGCCGGGAACTATGGTTGGTGGAACCATGCTTGTCCGACACAGAAAACAGCACAGACGTGGACCTACGTACCAAGACATGTATACATCAACAGCGAAATGACCAGGTATATAGTTATAATAATTATATGTGTTTGTGTGGTTACCAATGTTTTAGCTAGTACTTGTATAAGGACCGTGAGGGGGTTGCCCCGTAAAACTTAGTCGAACAGACTGGGTATATATACACCATCATGAGATGACCAGGTATATCTGTTTATGTGCATGTTATGTATCCATGTTTTACCCATTGCTGGTAAGGACCGTAAGGGGGTGGTGTCTCCACAGTAGTCGAACAGACAGACAAGGTATACACCAACATCGAGATGATCAGGTACATGTATGTGTTATTTATCCACGTTTTACCCATTACTTGGAAGGACCGTACGGGTGTGGCCCCACAGTAGTCAAACAGACAGACAATTGATGATGATCAGGTACATGTATGTGTTATTTATCCACGTTTTACCCATTACTTGTAAGGACCGTAAGGGTGTGGCCCCACAGTAGTCAAACAGACAGACAATTGATGATGATCAGATACATATTTGTTTATGTGTTATTTACCAATGGATAGACATTACTGGTAAGGATCCTAAGGGGTGGCCCCATAGTAGTCGATCAGACAGACAAGGTATACATCAACATAGATGATCAGGTACATATTAGTGTATGTGTTATTTACCAATGGATAGACATTACTGGTAAGGACCCTAAGGGGTGGCCCCATAGTAGTCGATCAGACAGACAAGGTATACACCAACATAGATGATCAGGTACATATTTGTTTATGTGTTATTTACCAATGGATAGACATTACTGGTAAGGACCCTAAGGGGTGGCCCCATAGTAGTCGATCAGACAGACAAGGTATACACCAACATAGATGATCAGGTACATATTTGTGTATGTGTTATTTACCAATGGATATACATTACTGGTATATAAGGACCCTAAGTGGTGGCTCCGTTGTAGTCGAACAGACAGACAAGGTATACATCAACATAGATGATAAGGTACATATTAATGTATGTGTTATTTACCAATGGATAGACATTACTGGTAAGGACACTAAGGGGTGGCCCCATAGTAGTCGATCAGACAGACAAGGTATACATCAACATAGATGATCAGGTACATATTAGTGTATGTGTTATTTACCAATGGATAGACATTACTGGTAAGGACCCTAAGTGGTGGTCCCGTAGTAGTCGAACAGACAGACAAGGTATACATCAACATATATGCTCAGGTACATATTTGTGTATGTGTTATTTACCAATGGATAGACATTACTGGTAAGGACCATAAGGGGTGGCTCCATAGTAGTCGATCAGACTGACAATGTATACACCAACATCGAGATGATCAGGTACAGGTATCAATGAGAGCTTTCCGATGAATGGCAACAAGCCATATTTCCGACTAAATCGTGAAAAATTACCCATAATTCTGCTGTGGTTAAGGAGTCGATTATTTAGGGCATTACTGTATAGTCATTGCTGCACAAAGAATCATTCAATGTGGCCACTTCTCTGTACTAAAAGGCTGTTCTATAGTCCTCCAACAATCATAATTACACTATTCATTTTACTGCATTATTAGCCTCTCATATCTGATATTAAGTGCAAGTTAATTAGTCGGACCGAGAGATATAGATAAGGTAATTGGGTACACGGAACAACTAACATTTCATTGTGTTCACAGAATGTCATTATATGACTGTATTGATCAATGGATTAAACCCATTCTATATATGCTTACCCGTTCTATACTAAATGGTTCTCCAAGTCAGTTAGAAAGATCACATCGGTATGGCATATTATTGGTTTGGAGGGATGTTAAGGTGGTAAAAAAGTAGACGACAGATAAATAAAAGCGCAGAAGGAGCCCCATTTATTGAGGGAAATGTTTATATAATAAGTTAAATATAGTCGTTTGTTGAACGTATTATCTGAACATTTCCTATGGGATAATTACGCATCAGTGATGCTTTAGTACATAAACGGTTAAATGGATTCTCAGTCAGTCATACAAGTAAACATATGAACGGTGTATTATTCATTTGGATGGGTGCTCAGCTAATAAATCCAGACGACAGATAGAACAATAGATGATACAAGAGCAGAATAATTCATAATAATTGGTGGGAAATGTTCAGATAATAAGTTCAATATAGCCGTTTGTTGAACTTATTATCTGAACAGTTCATAAGAGATATAACTACTCGCAATGAGTATTTAGTATAGAAAGGGTTAAATTGTAAACTGTTGACATACTGATGCTATGATATAAGGCAAACTGACTATTTGTCTGCATTAAATGGGGGGGGGGGGGGGCTGTACTCAAATTTGCATTATTTGAGGGAATTGTTTTACCTGAAGTAATAACAAGAACTTTACCAATATGCCAGACAATGCCACTAATTTACCCCGCCCCCTTTGAAATTGGGGAGGTACTTGAACCCTTGAGTGACAAATTGTTCTTCGACGAGGAGGCACTTGACCCCCCGTTGAGGGACCAATTGTTCTTCGACAGGGAGGCACTTGACCCCCGTTGAGGGACCAATTGTTCTTCGGCAGCTAACCCTCCAACGGAGAGGCAAGTTAGCCTTGGGGGGGGGGGCGGGGGGGGGGATGAAATGGCGCAATTCAAGAAATGTAAGTATTTCTTCCCAAGAGACCAAAATTGCACATCGACTTTTTAGATTGTATGCCTACATATGGCGCACGTACTAGCTGATCATAGGCTTCATTTGGCCACGGGATCACATATTGCCTATATGTGTGTAATGTTTACCCAGTCATTTCAACATATATAGTGTCTATTGTATATACTGTCAATAATATTCGGCGTAATTAGGAAATGGCCCTGTTTGATATGGCAAAGCCATGAAATTGCGTTGACAGAAACATCACATTGAAGTACTGTTCTCTTTAATACCAGCATATTTATAAATAAACAGTTGTAGTTGGAAGGTTAAGTACCTGTGGTATTAACTGACTAAATTATAATCATGTAGTATTAGCGCTAGTAAAAGTTTGTTTGCACAAAGGCGTGGAACCGAACGCCCATAACATAATGGGTACTATATCGCCCCTTCGACATGAAAGGGAAGATAAATTAAAGGGCATGATCTCTTTGACAGTCGCCGGTCGAATTAGTATTTTATATTATGACAACCGGACAACATCTGGAAAAGTTGTCCACTATTTGTTGGAAGTTTCAAACTTGATATAATGGTTTATTTAAATAAATGGAACTTGGATCACATAAGAGTATACAATACAATACACCATCGGCACAGGGACGTGAGGCTAGGGGTGTCTCACTCCAACTTCCAAGATAGTCAACAGTTTGAATTTCCTGCTCGAAAAACTGAATTGTTTGTTGAGGTTGTTATGCCAAATTAAACCTTTATTTACTGAATGGATTTGCCCATCAGTTATAAAGAGTATATAGTGGAATGGTCTATTATTAATCTGGATGGATTCGCCCATCAGTTATAAAAATATACATTGGGATCGTCTAGCTATTATTCATATGGATGGATGTTCAGGAAATATATTAAGCAGATGGAAGATAATACTACTGCATAAAGATTCATATTAATTGGTGGGAAGTGCACATAAGTTCATCAAACGACCGTAGTAATTTTAAACAAAGAGCCGAATTGTTTCCCCACATGGCACATGCCATGCATTCAGTCACAATTTCAGAGTTAAATGGCCATAAGTTTGGACACTGTTATATATTTACAACCACAATTTTTCAACGGTTGCATGCATGGGAAGTGTGGCGTACCAGTTGGGAATTTCAAATTTGGGGCGGTATACATTGAAAGTTCCCATAACGATGACCTTGGGTTTTCAATCCATGTGGGTGGGACCACGTTGGTGCAGTTGGAAATAAAGTTGGACACCCTAAGAACTACCATCTAGCCACGTCCGTGCCTTGCATAGTTTATGTCACGTATATGACCACGTGACCACAATACATCGTATTTCCTATTTACAGGTTTGTGGACGAGATGGCTTTGACGAACCGGGAATTTACGCTGTTCTGATTGACTAAGACGTTCTCTGTTTTGATTGGCTGAGAAGCTCGCCACCCTCGACATCATCTGATCTCTCCAGCGGATTCAATGTATAGACGTTGTGCATTTCCTTCCTAAGACTACGTTCACATAGAATTACAGAGCGCGTGTTGAATATTATATCTTATATATCAGAGCTATGTGATGGAATGCCACAAGTGATTGCACGATTTATTTTTGTCAGTTATTTGAAGGGTGATATTGAACAAATGTCAGTTGTAGAAAAACCTAACAGATAACAGATATCTCATTACTCAAAAACATGCATTTTAACCATTCATTTACGAAATGGATTCTTCCACCAAGTAATACATGTATATAGATTTGGATGGTCTATTATTTATCTAGAGGTATGTTAAGCTAGGATATTATAGCAGACGAAAATATAATACAAGTGCTGAAGGATTCCTATTCACTTGAGGAAAATGTTCATATTATAATAAGTTCATTGTTTAAAATGTTATCTGAACAATTCCTGGAGACTACCCAACAATGTGGAGTATATATTCAGTACAGAAATGGCTAAAAAAATTTAGTCATCTAAATTCTAGAACACCACAGCATTCTGCGGCGGATTGCCAGGCAATTTACCCACTGTGTGAACGTAGGCTAATACATTGTATACCTCCCTCATTTTTGTTAACAGAATATAAATGTATATAGATGTGATAATTCATGTGGTTAAGAAGAATTGTTGAACACAAATGACTTGTTAACTCACTCCCAGAACCCCTATATTAAAACGCCTCACAATATTCAAACCAATATCAACCTCTGTCTTTACTAAACGGATTCTCCCATTCAGTTATAAAAAAATAGGCACTGGAATTGACTATTATTCATCTGGAGGGATGTTCACGAGAATAAGTACTACAAGCGCAGAAAGATTCAAATGCATTCACGGAAAATGTCAGGATAATAAGTTCAGCAAAACTGCCTAACTTATTATTAGTATATATATTGTCTATTGTTATTATATTTTCTCCAGTTCCAAACAGCAAGAACTGATAAGATGAAATGAGTGGAACATAGTAATTTTCATCATTTCCGGTGGCCATTTTGGCAGCCATCTTGGGTAAGGAGTTCTAAGTTTTAGCATAATGTTGTAGCAACACAAGGTACAAATTGTATATATTTCACAAATGTTTCTCCCAAAAATGGAATCATCTCAGTCAGTGTCTTCTTTTACTAACGGCGGCCATGCTGGAAGCCATCTTGGATCCTGGATTATTCCCAAAGCGGATTTTAGATATATTATTCCTGGGATCTTCCCGAGTCGAGTGATATCAATATCGCATCTTTACATTTCTTCTTGGTCAACCCCCATGCATTTTTCGCGTACCACGGCCATATACTATATGCTTGCGATTTCGCGGTGTTATTGATTCAGACGTCCTTTGGTGTGCATGGTCGTATACTTAAACATATACTTATTCCGATCTTTAATAAGCAGAAAGATGTTGAGTCACGGAAAGTCGGAAACCTCGTTTAACCCAATATGATACACAAGCCCCACATTATGGGCACGCGCACTATTTACACATGCAGCACTGTTGGTACTGATATTTGTATACATGTTCGTTGGAAGGCAATCACTCTACAATAGTATCAAGCCACACAGTTCGAACTCCTATATGCTGGGTCATCACAGGTCACGGAATGTAGGAAACCTCATTTAACCCAATATGACACACAAGCCCCACATTAATATGAGCACCTGCATGCGCTATTTACACAGCACTGTTGGTACTGATATTGCCATGTTCATCGACAGTACCTACTTTACAATATTCGTGGATACTGTTTATTTGTTTAAATTATCTAGCACATGTAATAAGGCATTTGTTGTACTCTTTTGCATTTGAATATTTCTGTTCTGACTCACCATGCCGACGCTTGGGAAAATTTTCGAAGCCTAAGATATTATTAAGTATTTACATGTCGTCAGGTTTGGGGATGAAATATACATCTTCAGACTATTCAACATCAAAGATTTTTAATAAAATATGCATTAAAACATGCAATTTAATCTTCACAACATTTATAAATGATAAATCATTTTATTAGTTGGTGTTATTAGTTTCTATCTAGATAATAACATGTAGTCCGGGAGATATTGGGCGACCTCTGCACCCCCCCCCCCCCCAGGACTCAACTTCACCCCACTAATTTTCGTTCTTAATGTCTCCTCTAATTTTTTTCGCTTGTTAACAAGAAAAAAAAGTGGCCGCAAAGACTCCAGACAAGATGGCGTCCATCATGGCGGCCATTTTTTTTATATACACCAGTTCTCTTTGATCGCCGTATAGTAAAGATGTCACATGCGGTCTTGTTTTCCGTTCGATTCGTTATGGTAACATACAACCCTTACAAATTAGCCAAAAATCCAATATGGCGGCCAAGATGGCCGCCGAAATGTGAAAATTTACTATTTTTCGGACATTTTACCACCTTTCGTTTGTCTCTGTGGGAAAATATTGGCATCTTGACGCGATTTTATACAATTACCGTCTAGAATAGTCATTGGCAAACACACGAGGACCATAATATATATTCCTTGCTGAATATTTTTGTCCGATATCACGTTTTCCCAAATGCCGGTATAATCAGGTCAAAGCCGAATCGACGCTAATAACACAATGTCTGTTTCGAATCAATGAATGTTATTGCTATCATAACAAAACACATGCATATATATGTACAGGAGATACTCGAGCTATGGTTCCTCCTATACCTGAGTTGAGGAATATTCACCCAAATCCAAAATGGCAACCAGAAATAGAAAATCGCCGATGTTAACATCAGTGGGCGTTATTGTCACGACAACTCCACACCTGCTTACTATTGTGAGTTGGGAACACTGAGTCGAATAATTGTCCTCATATCACATCCAAATAAAAGTCCCCTAAATCCAAAATGGCGGACCGATTTTGAAATATCACCGAAATTCCCTCATTTTCACATCATTGGGCATTATTGTCGAGACAACTCACACATGATGACAGGTAAGTTGGAAATACTGAGTTGAAATAATTACCTTGCATCTGATGAAGGAAATTATTTTCCAAATCGAAGATGGCTGCCAAAATGGCGACCGAAATTTTAAAACAAGCTTACATTCCTTTACTTTCTTACTATGGGGGTTATTGTTACGCGAATTCTACACACAATTACGTGTTCATACGGAACATTGATATGAAGTATTGATTTGAGTTTGGCTAACCATCATAGTCAAGATGGCGGCCAAACTGGCGGCCAGAAATCGAAAAGAAGTCGAAATTGTCACATACTAATTTCAACTTTTTGTCATAATATCAATATGTATGGATTGGACGAAACGGTACATAAGCCATCTATTAGTTCCAACATAGGTCGTAGCCTTCTGGAAGGATGAAAACCCACAATAATCGCGATGTGGCATTTCGAAATCCATTCTCCACTAAGCGCCCATAATGGCCGTAACCGTATATGGGTGCACCGAATAGTCATATTATGACTTCCAAGAATAAAAACAACAGTACCTGAGCTTATTCCGATTTGCCACATTCAGCATTATCTGGATCAGCATCAGTCACTTCGTCACATTAATCCATCTCGCTAACCAACAGTTTTCTATACTTCTTGGTAGAAGGGTCCCACTAATCGGAATGTTTCAAACAACACATATGCCGTTGTCAAGCTCACGTGTTTGTCTCGAAAGCTGGGAATTCTTATCCTTATTCTTGGCGAGCTTCATTCGTGGTAGCTATGGTATAATTCAGATGCTACATATGGGATCTGAGCGTCATATTGTGTGGTAAACTAGAAAGGTATGCGGTCGACGCGTATACTAGCTTTCAGAAGGACCTCTCTATCTGCGTATTTTTGAGATTTGGTTACCTAATGGGGATAACAAAATGTACATCTGGTAATCTTCCCATCCAGCCACTTCTCAATATATGGTTCATCAAGTCACATATTCACGTACTGACGTACCCGGACAACTTCTGTATATGGCTTCAAATGTTGAAAGCCTAACATTTGACGGATGCCTTTCTGCTAAGGCGTAGAAGACCATAATGCATAATATACCCACACTTCTTGACCATGATCATAAGAACAGTCCTGGTGGCGTCCAGAAATCGTCTCATCGTACAGATCCAAGCAGATAATAACAATACACGCGGTGCTAGTTTGTGGGCATGTGTCACGATAGTGGAAATGAAATTGGACCATGACTGCACCGCCCCTTCTTTGTGTATAATTTTACGGAATTTCACTTTTCTGTGGCCTATAAAATATAAAATTATGACCAGTAGGGTACCGCTTAAAATAAAAAAACATTGTACATACTATACAAAGTTGTTTGATTATATACAACTATATGTGTATTTAAGTATCAACTCACTCTGGGTCAAATTGTGTCCGTGACGGAATCACCAAAAAAGTGCCATCAATATGAGGGTAGGTCCGTACTATTGAAGAACCCTGCTCATTCAGCCAAGCTGACCTGGAAAAAGTTCCCAATTAGTAAAGTAGATACATTATACTTGCAGAAAAAAAGCCGCATTGTCACACACTTATGTGTATATTACTAGTTAACTCGGTTTGTTCGCCGTGACGGAATCACACAACGGGCGTGACGGAATCACCGTGCGATTTTTTTAGGTATAGTTTTTTGTGTAACAAATGCGGACATTGTCATAAAAGCATAAAACTTGGCACATTTGTATATTAGGTCCCACGTATTATTTTCAGATATGGGGGCAATCACGAAAATACTTTCCATGGCAACGGTTGCTATGCGACTGTTTTTACCTTAGAAACGGGTTGTTGGTAGGGGTTAAACCGTCATTCTACTAAAATATATGTGCAAAAAGGGGATACTATGGTAATTGAGGCAGATTGTGATATGGGAAATGTGACAAAAATAACATTTCCACACATGCCCCACTATTAAACTAGAATGACCATTGAGCTGCTTGAAAATTATATTTTGGTTCATTTGACCTTATTTGGCAAAACATGAAAATATGCGTTGACTGCGCATGCGCGCATCATTGACCCCCAGTCACACAATATCTGGTATTTAAGCGATTGTATAGTGAGGGCAATGACCATTCCAAAATATATTCATTGGATAGTAATAATGAAATACAGAAGAAGCAACAACATTCCCTGATGACATGACAATGATGCAAATACCCATTATCGGTATCCATGGCCGCCTTTTCGTGGAATTCATGGTATGTATTAGATTCAGACATGATCTCATGTGGCTTTGCTTTCCTTGTATGCTAAGATTGTATCTTCCCATCCGTTTGGAAGCCGTTCTTAATCAACTGGACCAGGCGTGTACCATTGGCTACTACTATATAAGCCCCACTCAGACTGGAATGTAGTCTTAAAGACGATGCCTTTGATAGTTGGTTGATGTCATACTCACGCTGGGTGGTGGTCGGTATGGTTCAAGAAAGTACAATGCCATCAACACAAGGGTGAAATGTTCAACTCGAAGAACATCTGGAGGATGTTACTTTGATGAGATCTTGCATTCAGTTTAACCTACGTTGAGTACAACAAGTGATTTCTTGGTAACATCACCATTCCGACCATTGTCCTGCATGAGACATATCAACTACTATATTCTAAAGTTATATAGTATAAAGCTATATGATCATAAAGGTCACGTTCGCCAACATCCACATCAATTGCTGTCGAGACTGTAAATTGTTCTTTAAATACACAGTGAAATAAATGCACCACAGTTCCTGACATTTTCTTGAATAATACCGCCCACATACTGACACTAACCCTGAGAGAGGATAACAACAACGCATACCTTCATTCTATAAAGACATTATCCTTTAGCCCATCCGACTGTTCTGGGGAGGCTATGATAGTATTATCCAGACAACATTTTACGTCTGGTCAAGTTAATTCAGAACTTCCTTGAAACGGATGTGAAATACAATCTTACCACAACAAAAACACCAACACGCATGACATTCTATATCTGAAACATGCACCTGGTGTTATTGTTCTCTGCTGTCAATTGTGGGTTTTCGTACTTCCAGAAAGATACGAGCAATGCTATGCGTTTTGATACGTTTTAAGTTGGACTATAGATGGTTTATGTATAGTTTTGTCCATACATATCGATATTATGACAAAAAGAAATTTGTATGTGAAAATATCGATTTCTTTTCAATTTCTGGCCTCCAGTTTAGCTGCCATCTTGACCTTGAATACCAATTGCCAAACTCAAATGAATACTTCATATCAATATTCCATATCAACATGTAATGGTGGGTAGAATTCGCGAAACAATATGTCCATCGTAAGAAAGTAAAGGAATGTAGGCGTGTTTTCATATATCGGTCGCCATTTTGGCCACCATCTTAGATTTGGTAAACCATTTCTTGCATGGGATGTAAGGTAATTACTTTACCATAGTATTTCCAACTCAACTGTAAGCATGGGTGGAGTTGTCTCGACAATAATGGCCAATGCATGATGTGAATATGAGGGATTTTTCTAAATCTGTCCGCCATTGTGGGCGCCATTGTGGATTTGGCGGACTTTTATTTTGATGCAATATAAGGACAGTTCTTCGACTCAGTGTTCCCAACTCACACACACACACCCCCACACACACAATAGTAAGCATTGTTGAGTTGTCGTGACAATAACGCTCTCTGATATCAAAATCGGCGATTTTTCAATTTCTGGTGGCCATTTTGGTGGCCATCTTGGATTTGGATGAATATTCCCAACTCAGGTAAAAGCAAAATCCTAGCACAGGTATCTCCTGCACATATATAATCATGGCTGGAGTAATAATAGCAATAACACTCATTGATTTGAAACAGACATTGCGTTATTAGCGTCGTTTCGGCTTTGACAGGATAATACCGGCATTTGGGAAAACGTGATATCTGACAAAAATATCAGGCAAGGAATGCATATTATGGTCCCCGTGTATTCGTCAATGACTCTACTAGACGATAAATGAATAAAATCGCGCCAAGATGCCAATATTTTAACACAGAGACAAACGAAAGGTGGTGAAATGTCCGAAAAATAGCAAATTTTCACATTTCGGCGGCCATCTTGGCCATATTGGATTTTTGGCTAATTTGTAAAGGTTTGTATGTTACCGTAACGAATCGAACGGAAAACAAGACCCCCCGCATATGACATCATCTTTACTATAACGGCGATCAAAGAGACCTGGTGCATATACAAAAAATGGCCGCCATGATGGACGCCATCTTGGCTGGAGTCTCTGCGGCCACTTTTTTTTCTTGTTAACAAGCGAATTTTTTTTTAGAGGAGACATTAAGAAAGACAATTAGTAGGGTGAAGTTGAGTCCTGGGGGGGGGGGGGTGCAGAGGTTGACCAATATATCCTGGACTAATGGGGTATGAGCAGACATCTCGAACATCTTTTATCATAGAAGTTGGAGATCGGAAAAATATATTTGTGATGAGAATGCTCCAGTCTGGCTATTCTACTATCACACGGCACAATCGTTTCGACGATTCTACGACCAATTCCACGATTCTGCGGCTTGACAACCACGGTGCTAAGCAGTTTAACGATTCTGCGACCTTATTATACGTGATATTTTATGACAAACTTAGATAAAGGGGCTTTTAACTGAATTGGGACGATAAAGGTGGGCTTCTTCTTGTATTCGTCGTGGAGAGTAGACTTTGCAGGTCCACCAGGTTGACTCGCGGAATACATACGAAGATGAGATCTATACATAAAATGAGTCACAATCGGCTCGGTCAAATCTGGATAATCAGATAAAACCGCGAACAGATCGCAAAAAGTCATTTCTTGGGCTACAAAGGGACCTTAACAGTGCGAAAATTAACATCCAACGTACGCTTTGATAAGCATAAATATATTATTTGTCAAATTCGTACCTCTGTTGACCCAATATTCGATTAAACTAAACACAGAAATGCAGTAACAATGTCAACTATTTGGCAACGCCCCGCTTCGACCATGACGACGATTGTGCGACTCGTTGAACGGTAATTTTCATTTGTATACGACTTATCTTTCACTGATCGGGCAGCTTAGTTCTGCGTTTAAGCCCATTATGCTGCATCAATAATGTTTGGAACTGTGCCTTCGTTATACAATGCACATGTCCTGGATTCAATACAGTACTGTGTATTTTCTGGTCCCCACATGTGAAGATATAGAGACCAAGTCACATAATATATTTGTCGCTAAACGAGCATTCTTAGATTAGAACATGACAAAATTCCCAACTTACATGTACCTGAACATTTTCCTTCTTAGTGCACCCAGCGGTTTTGTAATTTCTGTAAAGTTGACTTGTTCATTCGAAAATGTCACCACTTATATAGCCTACCATAGCATGAGTTATTTTAGTCATATTCTGATTAGCAGGTAGGCCCTACATATAAAGATGTCCTCGAAAAAATTATTGATCGTTTAGTTACTTTTATAAAGGTGTTTGTATGAAAGTATTAGTTAAAATTCTTCGAAAGAGGGGGCGGGTGTGGTTATCAGAAACTGAAAAATAATGAGCAACACTTTTAAAAAAATAAAAATTAAAGGGATAGATAACAGAAAAATTGCGGTTTTAGTCTACATGTCAAAGTTCTGGAGGTGCATTCCATATATGGATTTATGAATATTCATGAAATACATGCCCGCGTTCACGGAAAATATATAGTGGTAATTAAGGACGGATAATAATGATTTATATAGAGGATCCCCAATGAGTTATGTTGGGATATAACATTTTATAAAACGAGTTTATTAACTGTGTTTATACCTTTTTTTTAAATATCAAAATCCTTAAAAGAAGCTGAAAATGCATGCAGAATGGATATATTTACGGCGTCGGCCGAGACGCTTCACAAACGTATACGACAGTATAGCACACTCTGGCTGGCGACGAAAAAATAAAGTCCCACAATTTGCCTCTGTTTTTGTATCTATTTTCGTCAATGCAAAGAAGTTGGACAAAAAATTGCAATATCTAGTGTTGGTGTCATGCGAGGCTTTTCGAAAATAGTATTAATCCGCGCGATGATTGCTGGTGTGATGTCAAGTATCCCGGGAAGCACGCACCTATTCGCCATTTAGTGGATATAAGGAAATATGCAATGGCTCTTTTAAAGGTACTCAATCCGTAAAGAGGGTCCCCATCTCAACAGATTCCAACAACAATCCGATCAGAGGGTCCTATATTACTATTTCTTTGGCTTTGGGGGGTAAACAATATTTGATTCGAGTCGAGGAACCCATCAAACAAAGCTCAGAGTTATTAGATATTGATTTTTGAAATTTGTTATTAACTCGAGATGAGTACTAATAACTGCCGTAATCTGCTCTGGATGTGTACTCCAAATCTATTCAAACAGACAAGGATGGATAACTCAAAAATCAAGTGGTAATTTTAACGCAATTTTGACTGAGTTCTGGGCCAGATAGTATTCCAGATAATGAAAAATAATAGATTTCTAAAATCGATATCTAACAAATCTGAGCTTTGATGGGTGACTTCCTCGACTCGAATCAAATATTTTTGAGAGGAGTTTTATCGGATTGAGTACCTTTAATGATACAATATATACAATTTTGCCAAAATGAAAAGACACATTTAAAATGGAACATTATTTTGTCTCAAAGGTGTCTTTACTTCCTCTTATGTTGTGGTAAGGAAATCAATATTATTCTTTTTAATCGCAGTTTTTTTTTAGCTCGTTTTCCTTGTTAAAATGTGGTTATGTGATCAAGTGGATTTCAAATTCGTCCCAATTATATGCAATTTATTAACCTCGTCCATTAAAGTCGGTTCAAGCCTCGCTAAGATCTCCTCGAATAAACTCATTAGAGATTGTATATCCCCCCCCTCTCTCTCTCTCTCTCTCCCACACACTCTCTCTCCATCTATATATACATATATGTATATATTATCATCTCCGATACCTGGATGTCAAAATATGGAATTATACTCAAAACAAAATTATTTTAAATGTGGAGTTAATTTCTAAGGCGACCCTTCCCTAACATCGATACCACAACGCAACTGAGAATAAGACATGTAGACGATAAGAAAATACCGAGGCATTGTTAGTCGGCTACTAGTTAGGCGTACAGGCAGACGGAAGGAAAGTTGGATAGGCGGAAAGGCAATTTAAATCATGTAATGTGTGGTACACAGATATGGAAATTAAACCTGTACAGTATAGCAATATGCGATTCGACATTACTTTATTTTCCTCAGCTGGCTCCAAATAAAAAGTCTTAATCTCGTAGCCTTGATGTGACTCATATGCGTATTCATGTCTATTATAAATAGCGAGCATGACATTCACTTGAAAGCGACTTCTCGTGAGCACAAGTTAATGAAATTTCAATTGCTGGCGCACAATCGTCGTTGTCATAGTTGACTACTCGGCGTTGTCAATTGAGTGCGATGATACCCCCGCAAATATGGACACAGCGCCATCAATCACAGAACTGAGGTGAACATTAGTTGTGAAAAATCACACAAAGGCGTATTGGCTATGTTATTTTTTGGTTTCCACTCAATTTTATAGGACGTAATATATATTTTCTCAACTCTAAAGACGAATTTCACACAGTGATGTGTGTAAAACCAAAACAACCGGTCTATTTATGTCAAAGATTATGTATTGTTGTGCTAACTGTCTAGTGCTGAACTCTTTACAGATTATCGAATCGAAGATCGCCGTACCTAATAGAAATCTATTATATATTTTGGAAGATCTGTCTGTGTGTCTGTTCGCGATGGACTCGAAAACGGCCGAACGGATTTCGATGAAACTTGGTATGTGGGGGTATTTTCGGCCGGGAACTGGCATAGGCCTATTAATTTGCCCGTGCGACGTGACCTTGAAATCGGGTAATTTCAAGGTCAAACGCCCGAATATCTCGGGATTTAGATGAAACTTGGTATGTGGGGGTATTTTCGGCCGAGGGGTGACATGAGCCTATTAATTTGCCTGTGCGACGTGACCTTGACATAGGGTCATTTCAAGGTCAAACGCCCGAATATCACGGGATTTCGATGAAACTTGGTATGTGGGGGTATTTTCGGCCGGGGAGTGGCATATGCTCATTAATTTGCCCGTGCGACGTGACCTTGAAATCGGGTCAATTCAAGGTCAAATCGCCAATTTTGATTGGATTTCGACGAAATATGATACATGGGGTTACTTTTGTCCACTGAGTGATTTGGACGGGTCAAATCGTGACCCCGACCTCACCTTGACCGTCTAAATGATCAATTCAAGGTAAAATCGGATGGATTTCGACGGGCACGTTTGTCGGGTACTTTTGTCCGTGCAGTAGTTTGGACTGATCAAATCGTGACCCCATTTGACCTTGACCTTTAAAATGGACAATTCAAGGTCAAAGCCCGGGTCACCTTCTAGTATAATATATGGTACATTCCTGTCCGTATTTCTGGAATTATTCATTTCTCAATGTTTTTTTTCGTGTTTATCGCATCAGCCTGGTCGCAGAATCGTTAAACCGCCGTAGCACCGTGGTTGTCAAGCCGCAGAATCGTGGAATTGGTCGTAGAATCGTCGAAACGATTGTGCCGTGTGATTATGCAACTACATGTTATAGTTTGTTTCCTTGTTTGTTTAATACTGAGACAATCAGATCCACCAGCTGTCACATAAAATAAAATAAGATAAGACCACATCAATATTATAGCCTGGTTTACGAATATTCGGGTGGGGAAAAGTAGACGCAAGAGGGGGGGGGGGATAATTAACCCTTTCTATACTGAATGGATTCTCCCATTCAGTTATAAAAGTAAACATTGGAACAGTCTGTTATTCATTTAAAGGGCGTTTAGATAAAAACGCAACAGACAGAAAAACAGATAATACAACGGCAGCATTATTCATATCCATTGGTGGGAAATGTTTAGAATAAAAGGTCGGCCGACCACAGTGTCCCCCGACAACGTGGCAAGTTGATGCCGCTTTGTTAAAGAAATTTTAAAAAATGTTGAAATGTTCTAAGTCGAAAGGGTTAATAATTCCGTAAAAAAATAATTTTTCCGTCATCTATATACATGTTGCACATCTCCAATATGTGGGTAACAATAACCTGAAGTTTCAAATATCTACGATCAAAACTGTAGGAGTTGATTACACCATGAAGGTACCCTCATACAGAAAATTATAAAAAATGTTTTTCAAAGTCGAAAGGCCCATAACTCTGGGAAAAATCATTGGATCAAACTCAAATTCGAACTTGACCTGTATTTTGTTATGAACGACCCACACAAAAACAGAATTTCCAATTAAACAATCCAAACTTGAGTTATCATCCGGACACCAAAGAAAAAAGAAGAAAATTTAATTTTCTAAGTCGAAAAAAGTCCATAACTCTAGGAAAAATCATCGGATCAAACTCAAATTCGAACTCAATCTGTATCTTGATACGACTGATCCATATAAAAACGGTATTTACAATTAAAGGATCCAAACTTGAGATATCATCCGGAAACCAAAAAAAGTGAGAAATTTTCTAAGTAAAAAAAAAGTTGAAAAAAGGGAAATAACTCCATCAAAGAACATCGGTTCAAACCCATGGACGCACGGTACGACGATGGGATGCACGGACGGATGGTGCTGATTACAATAGTCCCCCAAAAATAAATTTTTCGGGGGACAATAAATGCCTATGGTCGGTTGTTGAACTTTTAGCTGAATATTTACTCGTCACTGAGTTTTTAGTAAAGAAAATGTCAATTTATGAGTAGAGTGAACTAGTTGCGACTGTGTTCCTTTGGTCACGTAAATTATGCGTGCCTCAAAATTAAAATCACCTTATAAAAACTACTGTCATAGATTTGTCGGTCTCATTACAAATACATGCACTTGTTACTTGTCATTAATTTACTGATGCAGATTCAAAAGATGTTTTAACCCTTTCATGACCTAAGCTGCAGTCAAGGTAAATATTGTTAGGCCAATGTTTTCTATTATATATGCGAGGCTCCCTATGGGAGACTCACATAATTATAAGAGAATACATTACCACAGGGTTTTCACAAAATTTCAGAAAGCTCGAGTCATAGGAGGTATAATCTGGCCTGCAATGACTGGACGGAACCTGTTACATATTAAGGATATCCTTTATCCCAATGTGGTAACAGTTGTGGTTAATGAATATATCAAAGATCAGTTACATCTGATCTAAGATGACGAAGATACAAGAGATGGATGAATTATACACTTAAAGGGCCATAAATGACGAAATGAATGGACAAAGCCTATTACTTGTGGATATTGTTCCCTTTGTGCTGCCTCAGGACTGAGATACAGTAATGCTCTAAATAATCGACTCCTTAACCACAGCAGAATTATGGGTAACTTTTCAGGATATAGTCGGAAATATGGCTTGTTGCCATTCATCGGAAAGCTCTCACTGAGAGCTTTCCGATGAATGGCAACAAGCCATATTTCAGACTAATTTAAATCTCATTGAGAGCTTTCCGATGAATGGCAACAAGCCATATTTCCGACTAAATCCTGAAAAGTTACCCATAATTTTGCTGTGGTTAAGGAGTCGATTATTTAGGGCATCACTATACATTGATCCCATGTTGGGAAAGACGCATTTTCACTCTATCTCTGCAATAATTGAATGGACGAATGTTCCATGTGGATATCTCTTCCATCATTGTGGTTCGTGAGCATACCGAAGATCATTCATCCATCTTATGCTGGCTGAGATAGAAAGCACCAATGTGGTTATGGACAGACGAATTAAATCCATTTCTATATTCCCGCCAAGCTGTTTGTGGGTGATAATTCAATTTCAAATTTGAATCCATCGGCACACCCTGCAGCTTGCATATATTGAAGAATTGTTTTGAAAATTTTCAGGCATGATTAGGATCACCATTGAAGAATTATAACAGTACTAGCAGCATGATATTACTCTTAATTCCATCCCAAATGATATAGAATGAAAGAGTTAATGACACTGTAGCTCAACTTGGGGATGCATTAATAATTTTATGCTGAGCAGTCAATAGAATGATATAGAAGAAGGAAAGTAAAAAAGTTTCAGTAACTGGATTGTATTGTGTAAATGAAATTATTTTCATTTCAAACATTTCTCCAATAAATGTGGGAAGCAGGGTGTGCCGATGGATTCAAATGTTAAATTCAAGAAGGATGCAGGTGGCCATGTTTTTTAACAAATTTGGAAGATGCTTATCAAGTTTGGTGATGACTGGATGAGAGATGTGGTCTGTGATGTGTGCCAAAGGATTCAGTCATGCTAATAGTAAGTTACAAGATGGCTGCCGGGAGCCATGTTTTTCATCGAAACTTTTTCAATTTTGATAGATCACATCTAGAGGTGATGCTAATTAATCATGCCTGTAAATTTAAAAACAATTCTTCAGATGGATCAAATTTGAAATCCAAGATGGCTGCTGGTGGCCATGTTTTTTAACGAATTTCAGAAATAATCGATGGCTCCCATCTAGAAGTCGTTCTGAAGATCCATTTGAAGTTTGGTGGCGATCAGATGAGGGATGTGGTCTGTAAAGAATTTAGTCATGTAAAGAATAAAATGCAAGATGGCTGCTGGCGGCCATGTTTTTCATCAAAATCATTCATAATCGATAGCTCCCATCTAGAGGTGATCCTAAACATGCCTGTAAATTTTCAAAACATTCCTTCAATAAATGCGGGCTGCAAGGTGTGCCGATGGATTCAAATTTGAAATCCAAAATGGCTGCTGGCAGCCATGTTTTTAAACAAATTTCGGAAAAAATTGATGGCTCACATCTAGAGGTCACCCGAAGATCCATATGAAGCTTGGTGAGGATCTGATGAGGGATGTTGCCTGTAGGGTGAGCCAAAGGAAATTGTTGATGGACGCCAACTCATGGCAATAGCTCAAGCTTGACTTCATCAAGTTGAGCTAATAATGGCACAATAATAACTATAATATCCCTAGAAACTTTGGAAATGTCTAAAGCAAGCGATGACCTTAAATGTGGGTGTTGCTCAACTTATTATCTGAAAATTTCCCACCAATGAATATGAATCCTTCTGCACTTGTATTATCTTTTTGTCTGTCTGCAGTCTGCTTTTATTACCTGAACACCTTCCAAATAAATAATAGACTGTTCCAATGTATACGTTTAATAATGGCAAAAAACCATTTAGTATAGGATTAAAACTGTTTCAATTGATATTCAGTGATTTATTGCGAAGAGTTGAATTTGTTGAAATAGCTGAGTTATTCAATTTGCAGAGATTGCACAAGGATCTCTCATCTCTCTCGTTATCAAAATTAACTTACTTTCTAAAGCCATCACATCCACAGAACTCTTGTAAAAATGCCAAGTATCAATATGCAGCAACCGACAAATCACAGGAATTTTCCAAAATGTACTACTACTAATATAAATGTAAAGAAATGTGATGTAAGCATTTCTCCATTAGGCAGTAATGAAAAATTTCATAGAAGTTATTATCGTTGCCATTTTTTAATTTCGCAACCAAATCCCTTAACCCTTTACCCAACAAACCGGCCAAAACCGGCCAAATAAAGCTGCAACAGCCTAAAATATCTTCGGTCTGTCTCAATAGAACCATACAAATATGGATATCATTGGAACCGGCTCCTTGACCACATTGTGATAGTTACAGTTATGCCCTGTGCCAATGCATTCTCTTATATATGCGAGTCGACCATAGGTCGCCTCGCATATATAAGAGAATGCATTGGCCTAAAAAAAATCTTTTTTAACACTTTTTACCATTTTTTCTTACATTCTTTAACAATTTTATAATTTTTAATGTGTTAAGCCAATGCATTCTCTTATATATGCGAGGCGACCTATGGTCGACTCGCATATATAAGAGAATGCATTGGCACAGGGCTCTTCTGTTGGGTAAAGGGTTAAAATAGTGCTTATCTCTTCCTAACAAGTTTTATGTAGATTCCGATTGATACAAATTAATACATGTTAATCTGGAAAAGCTCCTATCAATTAAACGGGTCCAAGGCAGAGGAGCAAATGTGCGAATGCATAAAAGTATGTAAAAACATCAGCACCAAGAAGAACATGGAGAAATAGATAAACTTTGTTCTTATATTTATTATTGATAGATATCGCATGTTGAAGCTATTGTTATGTAAACAAAACTGTTACACTGATTTGTCAACAAACATTGCTAATCCTGTAGTAAGTTCAAATATTTTTGTTGTGTCTGCATATGATTTTCAAAATATTTGTCATTGCAATGTTTGCCATCAAGGTTTTGATTACACTATAGTATTTTATTGGATTCATTGGACTTTGATTGGTAATGCAACTGTAACAATAATGTTTGTGTAACAACAGTTTTGATATGCGACATCTCATTTGCGGAGAATTGTTAGTAATGAAAGTAATAACAAAGTCGATCTATTTTTACATGCACTTGTTGATGACAGTATTAAGATGTCTTACAAACTTTTATCAAATTTATTTCATTATGCATGAACCCACTTCTACGGTGGCTGGATGAGGACATGGGAAATTTTATTTTTATCTTGTTTAAACGAGATAAACTATCTCGTTTAAACGAGATAGCAGATGGGAAATTTTATTTTTATCTCGTTTAAACGAGATAACTTATCTCGTTTAAACGAGATAGTTATAATACAACAGTTACTAGTGGCCAGTCCAGACGGTTGCGCTCGTATATAGGTGGTACCCAAACACCACCCCATCCCATCACCCATAGTATATTGTGCGCCGCAGGCGCTCATATATGGGTAGTTACCCACCCACCACCACATCCCGCCACGCATAGTATCTTATGCGCCGCAGGCGCTCGTATATAGGTAGTTACCCACCCTTCACCCATAGTATATTGTGCGCCGCGCTCGTATATAGGTATAGTTACCCACCCACCACCCCATCCCATCACCCATAGTATCCATCGTATATAGGTTGTACCTACTCACCAACCCATCACGTCACCCATAGTGATGGGATGGGGTGGTGGGTGGGAGTGGTACCCCTAACCGATTGAGCCACCGAGGCCCCCGCCCCCCCCCCCCCCCCCACAAAAAGAAGAAAAAGGCGTCAATGTTATAAACAAATTATTACAGTGAGTATTCTTGGCGGAATCATTGCTGTTTGTTTATCACCCAATATTTCATCCCCAATAAAAGTAAAAAGGGAGAACTACGTTTGGCTGCATCAGAAATAAAACCAATCTATTTTGTCTTTATAGACAAATAGCATACCCAATCCTTCAGTGTTATCTATATTATATTCAAAAATAAACTATTTGTTGTTTTTAAACAGGGTTTTGTTGTAATTGTGGCCACAATGATATATCTACTATATTTAAAATCTAGCTATCATAGAACAGGGTTTATCACATAATTATCCCCTAAACCCGGCCTCATATTTTCTAGTAAGACACATGTCTATTATCAGCACATGCAGTTACGTAAGAGCTTAGGGCAATGAAGATGTCAATGCTGGAACTTTATTATTATGTTAATTAGAATATATTATGATATTCGATTTGTGTTTGGTTATTTAGTGTTGACTGTGAAATAAACCTGGGTGATAATGTTGGTTGAACAACATTGTCAACACGAAAAGACACATTTGAAATGTAACTATATTTTTTCTTGACCATGTCTTTACTTTCTCTTTAGTTGTGATAAGGAAATAAATAAATATGAGATAATCATGGGTGATAAGATGTGTTCCATTCTAGAGTTATTTATCTTTGTTTATATGAACATGTATGGTTTTTTCGCATCCATACTTTGTCGGTTGTCAACATGAAAAGACACATTTAAAATGGGACTATATTTTTCTTGAAGGTGTCTTTACTT